>JAGGAV010000065.1:0-46756 GCA_017657295.1 Termitomyces sp. DKA64 | reverse complement strand
AGCATACCTCAAGACCCATCAGGCAATGTCATGCAAAGTGCCCCAGTTTCCCACATCTCTGGCACAGCAATGGTGTGAGGCAATGCTGTTAGGTGGCATCAACATCCATGGAGATGTTCAGAGGCAAGGATCATAGCATGGAGATGACTGGAGCCAGGGCAGGTGCTGGACATATAGGAGCAGGGTACTGAAGAGTGGTGGCCAGAGCAGGGCAGGGAGTCAGGTGTGTGCAGCATAGCTCCCATTGAATCTTCATGAGCTGCCACTAATCCTGGGCCACCTTATACCAAGTGGCAATCTGCTCATCATCTGGATGGCCCTCTGCAAGGTTGTCAATACATTCCAGTAATGCAGGGTGCAGGCTATCCCAGAACATGAGGCACAGTTGAAGACCATTGGAGTAGGCTGCCTGCTTGACTAATGCCTGAAAGGAATTGATATACTTGTCCAGCATCCTTTTCCCTTGCCCATACTGCTCCCAGTTACATAGCACTAATGTGGCAGATTTGGTGGGGTTGATTGGAAAGAACTCTGCCCAGAAGTCCCTTTCAAAGGCAGCCCAGTCAGCAAAACTTCTGACACCTCTGGGGCATCAAAACACCCACAGTGCATAGGTGGAGGCATGTCTAGCCTTCATGTACAACAGGACTCAAGCTATTTTCAGTGTGTGGAAGTCAAAGGCATCTCTGCTGAGGTGAATGTAGGTGATGTAGGACTGGAGAAAACACTCTCTGGAGGGAACACTCTCTGCTGGACTGACTGCCATTATATGTGTCTGGAAGTGTGGGACAGGAAATTTGTGCTTGAGGATTTACCAGAGCTGCCAGGGGAACTACTGGGGCTGCTGGGGATGTTCCTGTGGCTGAGAGTGGCATGAAGGTGGGGGGCAGGTGCTCTAGCAGTGCCTGAAGGGACTGGAAAATGAGCTTGGTGGTTTGGCAAAGGGTGAAGAGTTCAGTCATGTGATGGGTGAGGGAAGATTGGGTCAATTGCACCTGGCTCTCTAGGTGTAGCAAGTGAGTCCAGGCCTTGTCCTGCAGGGCTGGGGCCTCCAAGAAAGTGTCTGGGTTGGTGAGCTGAGACATAGAATTTTGCAGGTGCTGAAGCCTGGTGGGGAAGCAACAAATAGGGGGCTTGGGGGTTCTGTGCAGCTATGAGGGGCTTCCAGACTAGGATTTGGAAACTTGTTCTGCTATAAGGGCAACTTCCAGGAGCAACAGCTAAATCATACAGCTAGTGGAGGGGAATCCAAAGTATATTAGAACTGGTAATTGAAATACAAATAGTAACTAATCACCTAGCAGAGGGGAATCTAAAGAGAACAAGTCTCGGGATCCTTGCTGCTTGGTGCAGTACATCAGCAGGTGGCAGAGGCATGAGAACAACTGTATAGACAACTGGAGTTGACTGAGGGTGCTCACTGAGGGATCACAGCAAGTTCCAGAAGTCTCTGGAGATCTCCAGGGATCTGTAGAATGCCCTGGAAATGTCAAATGAGCCTCAGAGGAGTGGAACCAGTTACAACAAGTTGGTGTCAGTCAGGGGTGGAGGTCAGAAAAGGAAGTCCCCCAACAATAACCATTGCTGAATGGATTATGCTTAACCAAGTTGATGACCCTGCAGACCAAAAATGTCTGCTGCTTCATGGAGAAGAGAACAAGCTGTACTGCCAGCTCCTCAGCTCACTTATGTGGGCTCAGGTAGCAATACATCCAGACCTCTTGTATGCTGTAGGAGTCCTCACCCATTTTCAGTCAAATCCTGGCCCTGCACACTGGAACACTCTGCTCCATGTGCTTGGGTATGTGAAGGGAAATCTAGACTATAAGCTCACTTGAAGGAGCTGGGCAGGGGAATAAAGCCTGCTGGGTTTGTAGATGCAGACTTTGGTGGGGATCTTGATACATGCAAGTCTGCTGCTGAATATGTCTTCATGATGTCAGGAGGAGTTGTATCATTGTCCTACAAGTGCCAAAGCACTGTCACCCTGAGCACAACTAAAGCCAAGTACATGGCCATGACATGTGGTGCACAACAGGGATTATGGATGTACAATTTCCTTATAGAGATAAACCTTCTCCAAAACCTCCCTATTCCCCTTTTAGTTGACAACTGTTTCTCTATTGCACTAGCAGAGTCTACAAAAGGCCACTTCTGAGCTAAGCACATTGACATTCAGCACCACTACTATTCAGCACCACTACATTCAAGAGCAGGTCCATGACAGAGACATAAAAATCAAGCACATTCTATCTGCAGAAAATTTAGATGACTTGTTTACCAAATTGCTGCCTCAAGCAGCTCACAAGTATCTCATAGGCTATTTGGACCTCAGGAATTAACATGATCTGGTTCATCAGGGGGAGTGTTGAGGATGGCTATCTCTGCATTGTAACTTGTGCTCAGTGACTTTGATGATTTACCATTTTGAGACATATCTCTTTCCATGCCATGCACTTGCACCTTTCTTTTGTTTGCTATTCTTTTGCCTAAACCTTATTTTCTTATTGTTATGACCTAGTGTACACAGATCCTCTTCCCTCATCTATCATCACCTTTGTGTCCAACTCTGAGGATGTGGTTTACTTACATTTTACTTACCAATACATATGACTCATGATACCTGGTAGATCTGATCACTTGTATTATCTACAGATATAATACAGCCATTGTCACCTTCATGTCTGACTCTGAGGATCTGATCACTTGTATTGTCTACAAGAAGAAGTGTAAAAAACCTTGGGTGGAGAGGATGACAGATCAAGTGTCAGGAAAAGCAACAGAGGAATCAAGAGGCATTAGCAGTAAGAGAGGTATATCAAGGAAGTTGTGAACAAATGGTCCTGGAAAGTCAATAAGGAGTTTGCTTATATCCAGTAAAAGTCTAGCAGTAGCTAATTCACTGGCAAGCTTCTGTGGTGGCAAAGTTGGTGGGGTTTGTGGTGAGGATTGTTAAATATTAAAGAGGAAGACTGGTAGTGAAGTATTATGTGTGATGTGAGGGAATCCTCAACACTGTGAGATACTCCTGTCATGCAATGCAAGAGCCAAGAAACAAGTGAGCAGCAAGTGAGTGCTAACATGGGCAAGTGGCTGACAAGGGTCAAAGCTGGGCAGAGACAAAGTTGGATGATGCTAGGGAGCTCACAATCAATCAAGTGGATAGACCTGGTAAATGCTGCTATTGATTGGTTGAAGGATATTCTATCCTTGTGACTGGCTTATATACTACATCTGTGGCTATGCTATGACTAATACTGTATGTGGTAAGCAGCCCAGGTATGCTAAGCAATGAGTAATTAATATGACAAAAGGAGATATAGAGTCCTGTAAGGAGACATTAGCCATGGATAACCAAGCCCACCACTCATGACCTGACACTCCTGTCAAGAGGCAAGTGGCAAGCAAGTCAGCCAAGGGCATGGTGAGCAAGAGGTGGGCATCCAACAAGAGGCAAAGGTGGAGGGTAAGGCAGAAGGCAAGGGGCTGCACTAGCCAAGCTCACAGTCATGCTAATGAATAAACCTGGAAGTGATGCTATTGTCCAGACTGGGGATATTCTATCCTGGGTCTGCCTTTATACTACAAGGCTACTTGATGACTAGGTACCTATGACTACTAAGCCAGAGGCTGCTGACTACAACCTATTGACTAAGCAGAGGTCAATGACTACAAACTATTGACTAATTGGGCCTGGTAGTAGAAGGATCAATGATCAACAAGAATATGCCATGTGCCAAGCATGACATACCCATTAGGCCTGGGAGCCAAGATGGTGAGGGAGTAAGAAGGGGCCAGGCAGTCTGAAGGTCAGCTAGATAGAGGTGCCAATCCTGTTGGACTAAGCTAGGCAATGGTGGGATAGTCTGGAGACCAGTCACCTTACAAGTCTAGTGTCTATGGCAGGTGACTACTAAGTGACAGGAGCAGGGAGATGGGCAGCCAGTCCAGTATGTCCATAGGGCTAGGCCCAAATAAAGTGGAGTCTTCATAGAGGGTTATTCCCTTATAGGTGAGCAACACTTAGAAATGACCACTCTATACTAATCTCTTACAATGGGCTACAATCCAAATGATGTGATGCTATGCTGTCCTATCTGCTAAAGAGAGGAACATACAAGGACAGCCAAATAAAGTGACACATGCAATAGGATTAGTATAAAGATGAGAGTGAGCCAAGCAAGTCCTAGAACTAATGCAAGAAGGAGATAGTGAAGTCATAGTTACAAGGGAACAAAGTATCACTAATGCTAGTCTGAATGACTAGAGGTTAATGCTAAGATTGCTAAAGACAAATGCAAAGCAGAGTTGCCAATGCATTGATAGTTGCTATTAATAACAACAGCCAAAGCTCTTAACAAATAGAAGGATAGAAGGTGCTAAAGATCTTGAAGTTGGTAATGACAACAAAGATGGGGAAGGGAGACTGCTTAGGTAGACTCAAAACAGCTAACCTAACAGGTGGATGCTAACAAAATGAAATGGCTAGTTGTAGGTGCTAGCACCAACCACTGACAAAATGAGAAAGTACCTGTAGGTGGTACTTGTCTAAATCAAGGTCACTAAGACTTGGCAAATGTTGCTAAGCAAAGGTAAGGGTGTAGTGACAAAAAAGAGCTCTTAAGCACAATAATAAGCCAAGATGGCAAGATCTGATATGATTCTTCAATGATATGTAAGTACCAAAAGTAGGTATTGATGCTACTTGTAAGTAATGTATCCAAAA
Source organism: Termitomyces sp. DKA64 (assembly GCA_017657295.1). Lineage (NCBI taxonomy): Eukaryota > Fungi > Basidiomycota > Agaricomycetes > Agaricales > Lyophyllaceae > Termitomyces > Termitomyces sp. DKA64. The sequence goes on along the minus strand of JAGGAV010000065.1, from coordinate 42,030 downwards.
GGAGTGCTTAGCATAGCCACAATGTAGGCTAAATCAGGTTAAAAGTAGGTAAAAAAAGGTAAGTAAAAGGGATGGTGTGCAGTAAGGCAAGTCAGGCAAAAGTAAATAAGAAAATATATAGTCATGGCACAAGATAGCAACCACAAGATCAGCCAAGTGGTATATTAGGCAAATGGAAAAAGAGGCCATGTCAAGTCATGTGGCATCACATGTAGGCTGTAAAAATGGCATGAAGTGTCTTTGAGGCTAGAAGGTCAGTGATACTAGTGGCAGATGCTGCACAGAATTCTTGAAAAACAAATGAAATGAGTCGACCCAGGTTCGAACTGAGGACCTTCTGTGGACTTGTATGTTAGACAGATGCGATAACCAACTACGCCATCGACCCATGTTGTGTGGCGCAGTACGCAGTATGTGCCATGACCCGTAGGCAGTATTACATCGAAACTCGTGTCGATCCGTTTCGAGATCAAGTTTAGAGCGGAATAGTCAGGGATTTGTCTGAAAATGGGATGATGATGGAGGTGGCAGTGTGTGTTGATGAAGTGCTGACATAAGCATGTTTCCCATCGTCGGGCTGGCATTCTGGCGAGAACTGCGGCCACAATGAGCTCGACTGCGGGGACCGAGAGCCGGCTTGCGTCGCACAAGCCTCGGCCTCTGTCCATGCCTCCGTCGCCACATTCCCAGCTGTCCTCGTCCCAGGAGCCCTCCCGCGACCCAACCCCCAGCAGGCGCACGGCCTCCGCCTCCCGCCATAGTAGGTCCAACCGCATCCTTGGCGACTACATTCTCAGCAAGACTCTCGGCGCGGGCAGCATGGGCAAGGTCAAGCTTGCCACCCGCAATGGTAGCGGTGAAAAGGTCTGCTGCGGTCCTGTATTTGAGTTTGCGGTGCGCTGACTCGTGCCACCATTGTTGTCGTGTGCAGCTTGCAGTCAAGATCCTCCCCCGTGCGCACCCTGGTGCACCGCCGACCAACGAGTCGGCGGCCAAGCAGGCGTCCAAGGACGCTTCAAAGGAAATCCGCACGCTTCGTGAGGCTGCGCTGTCCATGCTTCTCCATCATCCGTATATCTGTGGCATGCGCGAGATGATCGTGCACCAGCATCATTATTACATGGTCTTTGAGTATGTCAATGGAGGACAGATGCTCGACTACATCATTGCGCACGGTCGCCTCAGGGAACGCGTGGCACGCAAATTCGCGCGCCAAATCGGGAGCGCGCTCGAATATTGTCATCGGAATAATGTTGTTCATCGTGGTACGTGTTTGAATTGTAATCGCCGCCGTTCTATTCATTTCAACGTCCCTTTGACTACAGACCTAAAGATTGAAAACATCCTCATCTCCCAAACCGGCAACATCAAAATCATCGACTTTGGCCTGTCAAACCTCTACGACCCGTCCTCCCGTCTCTCCACCTTCTGCGGCTCCCTCTATTTTGCCGCCCCCGAGCTCCTCAATGCAAAAGTCTACGTCGGCCCCGAAGTCGACGTCTGGAGCTTTGGCGTCGTACTCTATGTCCTCGTGTGTGGCAAAGTTCCGTTCGACGACCAAAGTATGCCTGCCCTCCACGCGAAAATAAAGAGAGGCTTCGTTGAGTATCCCGTTTGGCTGAGTGCCGGTGAGTTGACATTCATTTTCCGCAACCAAATTAGCTTCTAACCCCTCCCCCCTTAACAGACTGCAAACACATCCTCTCTCGCATGCTCGTCACCGTCCCCACTCAACGCGCCACCCTTATGGAAGTACTCTCTCATTCGTGGATGACACGCGGGTTCCCCGGGCCTCCTGACGCACACATGCTCCGGCGCGAGCCCCTGCGCGTCGACGACCTCGACCACAGCGTCATCCGCGGCATGCAGGGCTTCGAGTTTGGCGATGAAGACGAGATCGAGCGGAAGCTCCGCGAGGTGCTCAGCTCAGAAGCGTACAGGCGCGCCGTGAGGGCGTGGGAGAGGAAGCACGGGCTGGGCGTTGGGCTTGGGGTTAATGGGTTCGGAAATGGGAGCGGGAGTGGTGTTCTGGGCGGAGGAGCTGGAAGCTCGACGTCGAACGGGTGGGGACACGCGAGACATGAGAGTGTGGCCGCCGCCGCGGCCGGGGGCATCTCGCATTCGAGTTTGGCGATGTCATTTGATTCGGGGACTGGAGGCCCCTCGTCGTCTGGTGGGACGCCGACGAAGGATAAGGATAGAGAGTCGTCTAAGAAATCGACGAAGCGGTTTTCGGGATTCGGGTTTTATGGACGTAAGCTCTTCGGTGGCGGTGGCGGTGGAGGTAATAACAGTTCTGCCGCTGGCGGGCCAGCTGGATCGTCCAGCTCACCGCCGACACCGTCCGCGCATACCTCTTTGTTCTCGACTTTCTCTGGCCGGGGACACAGTACGTTTGGCGGACACGGATGGGGCGGGGGAAGTGGGGGCCAGAATATGGGAGGAGGAGGGGAAGAAGAGGCGGACCCGACGAGCGGGTTCCATCCGCTTGTGAGTATGTATTTTTTGGCGAGGGAGAAGATAGAGAGGGAGAGGGTGTATGGCCCGGGTGTGTTTGCGAGCTCGCAGATGAGTCTTGGGGTCGGGGAGGCGGGCGTGGGCGTAGTCAATGGAAGCGGAGCGGGAGGGGAGGATGGGAAGGGGAGGGAGAGTCAGGATGTGCAGCAGACGCAAGCACAAGTACGCGAGCGCGAGCGGGATCCTGTGCGTGATAAGGAGCACGAGAAGGGTAAAGACAAGGAACGAGAGAAGGATAGAGAACGCGAGCGCCAGAAAGCCGACTACTCGATGCCACTACCGCGTCTACCCGCGCCCGCCACCACACATTTCTCGGCCCGGGCGTACGAGAGTCCGGGGTCTACGCCTACGTCGCCTGCGTTTCCTGCTGCTGCGCCGCATCCGCAGCCGAGGGCGAGAGACGCGGGTGTCGCGGAGGCGCAGGGACAGGGACAGGGGCAGACGCAAGGTCAGCTCCAGGGACAAGGAGGGATACGCGCGCCGCCTGCGACGACACATCGGAGGAGTCATAGTATGTCGCAGAGGCCGATGTGGGGTGGAAAGTTCGGGCATGGGCATGGGGGAACGGAGGTGGCGAAGTTTAGGGAGAGGTGGGAGTATGAGGGGGTGCGTGAGGAGGAAGGGGGGCAAGAGAAGGGAGAGAAAGAGAAAGATAAGGAGGAAAGGAAGGAGAAAGAGAGAGAGAAGGAAGAGCACGCCCCGCTCGCTGCGACGCTTGTGAGGAAGTTTGGGAGCATGCTTGGTGGGGGGAGCCGGTATGGGCATGGGACGCTCGGACGGAGGGGGAGCGTGTCGTCGCCGCCTTCGCCGCCAGATGGGGATGTGGGAAGTGTCAGGAGTGGGAGAAGTGGGAGGAAGGGGGGCGGGAAGGAGGCGGAGGAGAGGGTTGTTGAGGAGGGGGGAAAGGATAGACATAAGGACGCGAAGGAGCCAGAAAAGGAGAACTCGCCACCACCGCCGCCGCCGCCGACGACGACGATGACGACGAAAGAAATAGATAGAGCTGAAAGAGGTGTTACACACTCACTTTCGCAACCACTTGGATCTGTACATCGTCGTGCGGCAACTATACTCGACCCGCTGGGCCGCGGGAACGCACGGCACAACAGGAGGAGCTCGACGGGTGCGGCGCTCATGGGTGCCGGTGGAGATATCGGTGTTGGCGTTGGAGGGTCGGTGGGCAGGCATCGGAGGCCGTCGACAGGATATAGTCGGCGGGAGAGACTGTTTGGGGACGTCAACGAGAGGGAGGAGAGAGGGGAAGGGGAAGGGGAGGGAGCGGGGGGAGGGGAGGAGAGGGAGGAGGAGCATGGGGAGACGCAGAGGGAGTTCAAGCCTGTGTTTTTGAAGGGGTTGTTTAGGTGGGTAAAGAATCTGGCTGTGTCTTTTTTTACTGTTTTTTCTTTTGTGGAAAGGCAAGAGCTGACTTGGTTTTGGTTTTGGACACAGCGTCGCAACGACCTCGACGAAACCTCCGTCTGTGATCAAAGCTGATATTCGGAGGGTGCTTGATAGGATGCAGGTCCAGTATCGGGAGACGAGAACAGGGTTCGAGTGTATACATCTGCCGTCTATCGATCTGTCCTCTGTCGTCGCTCCAAATGATGCTGCGAATGTGACTGCGGGTGCACAGCTGCAGCAGACGCTTTCCGGCACGTCGAACGCGAATAGACCGACTGTTGTGAAGAAGGCGTCGAAGATCTCGTTTAATATGAAGAGGGAGAAGAAAGGGGATGGTGTTAGTGGGAAGGAGAAGGAGAAGGAGAAAGAGGGCCGACCGAGTGTAGCGCCGACAACGCTCTCGGCGACGCCGAGTGGGTCTTCGTCGTTCTTTAATGTTTTGCCGTCTGCATCTGCCGCAGTGCAGGATCATCCTCAACAATCCCAACAACAACCGCAACAGCCCTCTTCCTCACCTCCAGGTGCTCCCGGTGCGAACGGAGTAGGACTCGCGATGGTCCCGTCACACGAGTTGGTGTCTTCAGCGGCGTCAAGGACGAAAGTGCTCCCGCCGATACCGCGCGATTTTGGGGCGACGTCGCCTTTGCCTGTTACTGCGAGGACCCCGAGCCCGTTGCCGACGGGTGAGGTTGATAGAGAGGTGTTTGAGACGATGGGGAATAATACTCTTAGTGTGAGGTTTGAGATAACCATTGTCAAGGTTCGTGTTGTTGGGTTTGCTCTAGACGTGGCAGGGGCAAAATGACTGATGTCGTGCTGCACGTACAGGTGCCGTGGTTACCGTTTCATGGAATTCAGTTCAGACGCGCGAGCGGAGATGGCTGGCAGTACCAAATGCTTGCCCGGAGAGTGTTGACGGAGCTCAAATTGTGATTGATCATAATGGATGAAGAAATCAAATAAATGATGATTTCAGTATACGTGTTCTAACACTCTCCTTCCTTCCCCTCTTCATCCCACCAAGTCGTACTTTACACACGCTCACACACTCTCTCCCTCATTCCTCGGTCTGTCCCATCCCTCGCTCTACCACTCCGCTTTCTGCTGCTACTGCTTCCTCCCAACTCTATTACCTACTATTGCTAGTCTCATTATCTTTCTTTCTTTTCATCTTGTCATTTTTCTCCTTGCATATTTATGGGTATGACTGTGATTTTTTCCCTTCGGGTCTTCTTTTGTGAATTCAAGCAAGCGTACACATGTGCGTTTGAAATTGCAACTATTGGTAATGTTTGAGGGAAGAGAGTGAATTCGCAGCATCCGATCCGAATATGAACAGCATTCAGCCGGTCTCATGAGGACTAAGCGGAGGGCATCGACACCGTACCACGGACAGGGGTGCCTAGTCTAAGTCAATAAGTCCTTTTGAATTCCAGGCAAGTAGACCGTAGCTGGCACGCCTTGAAACCGTCAGCATGATTTGAGCACATTGTCAAAGGCGTTGACACAACAATACGATGTCTGTTGTGAAGGATCCTTACAGAATTTTAGGCAAAAAATAGTGTACAAGCATTGCTCTGCAGACATCTTGTCATTTCCCCTTCTCCTTGGTCTCCGCTGTGGGAAGCCACTCCACTGGATGGGCATTGAACATGGGCCAAGGGGGCAGTACCACCTACCATACATCAGCATTCACGGAAACAATCAAAAGCGTTCCCACTCACCAACGCAAGTGCTGCTGTTGCCCCGCCAAATATAATAAACGTTACCACCACTGACTGCATGGCGAAGCCCACAATGAACGCAATGATCTATCGACGTGGACATCAATAACCAATTTTTATTCAAATTTGAGCCACGACACGTACCGCACTCCCAATCAACACAATTCGCGAGATGAGCTCGACCAAGGCCTGGCCCTTGAAGTCCTAACAACACGTTCGGTATATCCTCACCCGCTGGAGTCAATAAGCAAAATACACACAATTCGACCCTCCGTCAGCTCCTGAATAGATTTCGCAAGTCCCGACATTATTCGCGGTTCTTTCTCTGGTACTAGTATTAAGTCAAGCAAGATTTTGAGAATGTTGGCTCTGCTGTCGACGTGTTCGATCACGGTCAATATGTCGGATATCGGAGGTACTAGATATGGTATCGCGGGGTCAAACTGGCTCTTTGAATAACAATGCCTTGACCCTATCGGTTTCTTTATCTTATTTTGCTAACAACGTACAGCTCTAGCATCCTACGCTTTGGCCAACGCCCTTAAAGGCCGCAGCACAAGCATGGATCCGACATAACAACATCAGCCACGGTGGACTGGCCAGTTTCTAGTCTCGCCCTTGTTACCTGTAAAGAATACCTTGTTAAGCGGATGCGCGATGAAATCATTATTTAATTGCGTCAGATATAATAATCTCCTTCCTTCTCCTCTTCTATAGTACCCGACGGTTACGCCGCTCGACTGGTCAAAATACATGCCTAACATATACCAGGCACACACACAAGCTGAATATGGGAAGTCGCAGCTTGAATGAACTCCTTCTGGATACACTCCAGTCATTCCTAAAATCAAATCCCCCCATCCAGAAATGGGATAGCTCTGAACGCCTAGGGTTGACGGCACCTCCCATTTTCCGCGAAAGGCACCTCGACGCACGACTGATGCTCAAAAAGGTTCAAATATTACCTCTGGAATGTTTTCCGTCCCTCGCTCTTGATCTGACCTCTCAAGTCAGTTGTAGAGAGGAATATCGAGTTATCTCGGATTGTGCAAAATGGAGTCTGTCAAAGTATAGAAAATCCAAAAGTGGGAAATAAGAACCTCGTCACCCCACCAGGGTTCGGTGAAAAAAATTGACAAGAATTATACAAAATTTGAGTATGCCAAACTCTTTGACACATACATAGTGTCTTGAATACAGTTTTCTGAGAGAGATATAGAGGTAGAAAGCCCAACGTCCAATACAAGAGAGCATGACAATCTAGGGGCTGTTGAAATTTTGCATACAGCAGAGCACTAAATCAGTACAACTGCTTTCAACACAATAAAAAATGGTTTGTGCAGCTATTCATCATTATTCTGTCAGCTTTGCCACTGAGGAGCTCATACAGGAGGCTTCTCAAGACTTGAAAATGGGGTTTTCAACTCTGTTAAATATGCAGCTAAACATTACGCAATTCCATATACAACTCTCTGGCATTGGTACAAAGGCAAGACTGAACACAAAGCAAAGGCACACAGGAAACAATTACTCCTCACTCTTGCACAAGAAAAAACTCTTGTTGATTGGATCAAATACCTTGGTATCACAGGTCACCCAATCAGTCAAAAAACTCTTTGTCCACAAGTGGAATCACTGCTCCATGAGACCCAGCACTGGCCCATTTCAAAGTCTTGGATTTGGAGGTTCCCTGCCCACCACCCTGAGATTAAGCTGAGGCATGGCAGTGGCTTGAATCCAAAGCATGCATGGGCATTCAATTACATAACTATTCATAACCATTTTAGCAACTGACAAAGTATATGAAGTAGAATAACATACCCTGGGAGACAGAAATGGACTCCTCAACAAAACATCCTTGTATTTACTTGTATACACCATGCAAATGAGTAATTGAAGCAACTATGAGCATTGAGGACAAATCTTTGACAATTTGGCAAGTTGGCTTTCAAGCAGAGCAAGAACTTAGCTTGTGACTTGACTGTGGACAACAATTTTGCTTCCCAGTTTTTTGGTACCTCTCACTCAGTCATGGGCTAACATCTCTCACATGTTACATTTTCTCCTATCAAAATTACTCCATACTAGCTCAGAGGGCATTCAAGATGGCCTGAAAATTTGAAGACTATGACATAGGAATAGAGCAACAAAAAAAATGGAAAAGAATTTCACTTACTGAAAAATGACAGTAACCTCATTGTGCATGCTACTGAGATATGATCTGATTTCTAAGGATGATGTTTATATGGAATAAAACATAAATAACCATCAGGGGCATGGTATGAACTACCATGAGAGGATTCTTATATCTGGCAGCTGTGGGTGTGGGAGGGATCTAAGGAAGCCCCAGGAAGCCCCTGCTAAACTCTGTCCATAAAAAAGCAGATTTAAGAGGAAAATCTAGCTAAATCTAAGTCTGGATATTGCAGATTTAAGGCTTTTGGAAGGCAACCTTGATCCATAATTATTGCAGATTTGAGGCCCAGTCAGGCAGAATTTTGACAATGAAATCTTGATGTTTCAGACAGTTTTGAACATAACTTTACATAGTGTGTTGGTAACACGCATGCATTTACAAACCTGATGCTGACATACTTACCTGATACCTGACAATATATTGCCTACCTGGGGCTATTGTTGCCTACCTGAACCACCTGTCAGGCAGAATGCCATGTCTTGCCATGGTTCATGGACCTGTGACAGATATTGCATGGCACCAGCCAGATAGGTACTAGGTATGGCAGTATTTTGACAGCATCATCATCTGAAATGTATGTCATAAATGGAGTAGTTACCATACCTTCTCATATATCTGGTCATGTCTTGGAGTATTTTGTTCTTGTTGATCTGACAGATATTGATCAATAAAACTGGTTTATTACACATGAGAAAGACATGAGAAGGCAAAATTACACAGCATGAAGTGACAAACACATGAAAGCATTCCAAATCATGAATACTACTTCGTCGTAGGCTTTGGTGGTGGTGTACTAGAATTCTTCCTTTGGCAAAGGCACCCCTTCTTGAGCTTTGGCAGAACATTATTGTTGTTACTTTCACCATTGTCACAATTGTGTTTGGAAGGGTCATTGTGGTTGATTTGAGAACAGGAAGAGGATTGATGAGGCAGTGCAGATGAGTTGGAACTTGGTTGAACTTGAGTCAATGACTGTGGCTTGTGCTGGGATGTACATTTTGATATTTGATGAGCATAGCTGGGTTCCTGATGAGGTGAGCAATCTCAACAATTGTTGCAGTTATTGTTGCACTAGCATGGTTGGCACTGTGAAGCAGTGAACTGAGCAGTTGACTGGCATTCAGTGGAAAGGAAGATTCTGAATATCCATCATTGTAATTTTCTTTGCACTCTTGTTTTTTGGGAAGTTTGTTGTTGCCATCTGAGTTGCTGTCATCATTGTCTCTGTTGTCTCCATTGATAGGCTCACCATCTGAATCCCTTTGGTGAGTTGTTTCCTAACTGAAGATCTTGTCAGTATTTGTGATTGATATACATAGAGCTCACCTTGTTTGCTTCTCTTTTTTGTGCCTTCAAAAGTTAGAGTATCTCATCAGACTCATCATCACTGCTATCATCCTGCATTTGCACCTTCCTTCCCCATTCCTGTTTTGTCTTTACTGCCAAATCTGGCAGTTGTCTGAAAACTGCATAAGAATGAGATACAGACATGGAGGAAAATTACTTATTCCATCAGTCTAAAATGTTGCTTACCTATGGATTTGTTTCAAAGATGACAGCAATTTTTGTGAAGAAATGTTGGAGGTTGAAGCTGCTGTCCTTGATATTCCACTTTTCAGTGGAGGAAACCTGAACAGCAGCATAGGCAATCATTTGTCCCATCACCTGTTCAAGGTTGTAAATATGTGCCTTCAGTGGTCTAGTTGCATTTCATGTGCCAGACATAGAGGACAAGGGACTAGTATAGATATGATGGTACACCTGTAACACATGACAAATTATTGTTTGCTCATTTTAAGCAGCACAGAACTAAGTACTTACTTGTACAAAGACATACCCCCACATAAAACCCTTCATTACCATTGTTGGGATTCATCTCATTGATGTTGTAGAGGAATGAAGGCCAGTCCTTAGCCATGGTGACATATCCAGGCTCCTTACTAACATTGTCCATGAAAACTCTGTAGGCTATGTAGTATGAGCACATGCAAATCATGGAAAAGCTCACCCAGTATCAACATCAAACCCCTCTAACTTCTTGATGGGACACAGATAATGAGCAGTGAATTGGTTGTTAAAGCCCCGAACCATCTTTGTACTGCTGCCCAAAATGTTAACATATTTGCCTGGGTTCCCCATCATAAATGAATGATAGCAGACTTGATGGAAGATGTATTGTCAGTCTTCACAGAATTGTTGGTGGATTCAAGCTATGAAAACCAGTAAGTAGCATGGATCATTTAGAATAGCACATATATTCACTCACTTTCTTGATGAACAATCAAAGATCATCTGGTAATAGTGGGAATATCATTATATAGCAATAATTATTCCTCATCTTTTTGTCCAACATGGGTCAAATATGATGGAATGTGTCACAACCCATCCCCAGACCCCTGGGCCTCACTCCAACTAACCCCAACAGCCCCAGAGCACATACCAACCCCCCACAAACCCCTATGACCAACCCCAACCCCCACTTCCAGCACCTGCCATGCGAGACCCTGACACTTCTCTGGCAAACCCTGGTGCTTCCCCTGATAAGCCACATTACTTCCCCAACCTCAACTGAAGACCTGGATGAGTCCAATACTTCTTCTAGCCCCCCAGCAAGCATCATACATCACAGACCTGCATCAAAGCATTACCATGACCTGCCCACCAGTGCACCCAGACAATGATGATTGACACCCATCAAATCCACATGGCCCCAATGAGCCCAAACCCTTGGATCCATAACCCCAGAGAAGGTCTGCTGTTAGTCCTTAATTCAAAGAGTAATATCAGTTACAGTAGTCTTGATATTACCTTAGTGCCCCAGTCTTGTCTTGCATTCTGGTTCTCATGTTTCTTTTGTATTGTCCCAATTTCATTTTGTTCTTGTTCTCATCTTGTCTCATGTCTCTTGCCTTGTATTCTCATGCCTCCTGGTTTATTCTCAAGTCTCCTGCTTCATCCTCACATCTCAATTTTGTCTGTTCTATTATCTTCTTAGATTCTATCCTGAGCCTTCCCTGAGGTCTAATTGTTTCAATGCTTGATCACCCTCAACCCCAGTCCCACTCCCTTTGGTCACATTCCTTCCATCAACCCTGCTTTTTTGATAGCCACCCCTGAAACTCTGTCCCTTGTGCCTTGGCACTTGCTACCTACATACACTACCCCTTGAACATCTCCAGAGCTTCCTGGACTTCTTCTGCTCACTCCCCTGGTTCTGTCTTGATATTCCCCTACTCCCAGAGTTCACCTGGAGTACTTGTAGGTGCACATAGTTGTCATGTCCACCTAGTAAGGACTTGCCCAGTGGATCTGTGCCTCCAAGGTCAGTGAAACCTGACAGAATGTAGCCTGTTCTTGGTTTCATTAGTTCACCTCTTGTCTTGTTGCATTCCTGCCATTGAAACATAAGTCAAATTGAGAAAAGGGTCTATTGCCAGTGAGATCCATCTTCAAATAAATAGCAAGATCATTGTCACTGAAAAAAGTGCTTGACAAGGTTCTTTGTTTTACTGGATTACATGCCTGTCTTCTTCTGCTAGAGGCTTGAAGTGCTTGAGAGCAATGGTAGATTTTGAATGAGAGGGCATGTTGTCATAAGTAGCAAAGGATGATCAATGCAATAACTTGGAAATGTGCATTTGTGACTTTGCACATCTGTGACTTTTCAGTCACATGCCCATTTTCATCTTGTCCTCATTGCTTTAAACCACAACTGCTCAATGCCTACATGCATTAGATGCTTTCAGAAATTTGACAACCTGATAACAATCTCTACTCACCTGGCAATATTGCAAGGCTCTGAAAACTATATCCACACAAGTCCTCTGACAATTTAGTGATGAGGGACAGGAATCTGGTCCTAGTCAGAGAAAGTGGCACAAGAGGGATAAATCTGAGGAGAGGGAGGGATCTGAAATGGAGGATCTGGTGTGCTCTTGTACTTAACAGCTTGATTTCTGCTCAACAGTATCAATTCAATCTTTAAGATTCTTCAAAACCACTCACCTCTTATTGAAATCCATCCTGAGCCAGCCTCAAATACCTTCACCACCTCTACATCCCTCAAAATGACCATCCCATCACATTAGCCACCCTAAAAAAAATACCATGCTATCCTGCCTCCACCACCCATTGTTTGTGATCCATCACCAACCTGTCAGCCTACACCTACTCCACCCAATCATTCTTTGGATGAGAAATTGGTTACCAGGCCCAAATGCAGTACAAAACCCAACAGCTTTTGTGTTTATCATGTATAACCAAATGACCCACCTTTCTTTGCACCTGACAGATCATATTCCATTTCCCACATGACAAATTCTCTAAATTCTGTAAATACACATACAACTGACAATCAAAAATAGTTTAACTACTTAGCTTATCACAGGAGCTCATAAAGACTGCTCAATTTGCTCCCTTCCCCAACCTAATAGTATATCTCATGAAAGATTATCAAACTATTGGCTCCAATCTCAAATCCAATGCTGAAATGGACCATCTTGTTCCATAATCACACCCTTCAAGATGACTGGAAGAAAGAAGATCTTTTTGGCTTTAATTCTGGGTGAAGAAGGAAGTGACTGGATGAGTTCAGCCATTCAATGTCCTCATAAGCATCTGACTCACCATTCCTGGTCAAAGACAGCCGGATTCATTCCATGCTCAAGATATCTGTGTCTACAAATAGTGTCAAATATGCTCTGAGGCCAGTTGCACCTGTCTTTGAAATATCTAACTTTGTTCATTGGTCTTTTCACAATGTAATTGAGGGTATTTTTGAGAGCCCTGCCACATCTACTTTTGTGATTCATCCATATGAATCCTTTTGGAGCCCATTTCTTGGAGCTCCTCCTGAGCATACCACATCTGACTCTTTCACTGCAAATCCCTTTATCCAGGAGTATGAAATGTTTGTAAACTACCCCAAAACTATGGCACCAAGAACATTGTCCTTGGGATTTCACCTTGGTTCAACTCAACACACCTTGACAAACTTCAGAAAAGCATCACTTTGGCCAATTTATTTCTATCCTTCCTTCCAGTCAATAAAAAGGCATTTGAGAAAAACCCTCTTCCTTCTCTGAAAATCACCTTGTGTACATGCCAAATGTAAGTCCATTCCTATTATTCCAATGTATAGAGGCTCAGTTATTTTCTTAGTTGCCAGACATGTTCCAAGACTGGTAGATTGATACATATGGAGTTCCAGTATCTACAGAAATCCTCAAGTTTGTATGAAGGGGGGTCATGATGACTGCCTGGCTATGTATCCTAGATGTGGATTTCATGGATATTTATATTGATGGGCTTCTTTTGCATGCTGTTGATTCAGTCCTTTGGTGGCAGCTTCCACAACTTGTTACTTACTTAATGGATTATCCAGAAAAGTAGGTGTTTTATCAACTTTGCCTTCAAACAAGCTAACAGTCAATAGAATCCTCATGGGTATCTAGTCTCTTTCTCAATATCCATGCTCTCTGTGCTTGATTCATGTAGATGAGATTTCGCAGCTTGGTGGAATCCTTGATGAAAAACAATCCCAAGCCAGGTTGTGGGTTAATTACAAAGAGAGATAGTATTGAGTTGAGAAATCTACCAAGCTGGTGTCTGAAAAGGTCTATAGTGTTGGGAGCACAGGAATAAAGACCCTACTCAAAGATGGATCTTTGATGTCTTCACAAGTGAGAAAAATATCTAATTTTTGTCATTTATATTGTCAGTTAATTATTTTTAGAATGCATTTTCAACCTGACTTCATGAACATGGATTTGACTTCCATTCAATGGTAACATCTGGCATGCTCCACAGATTTGAAATTAGATTCTTCCTGGCTGTCTTGAAACATTCTCTTTGACTCTGATATGCAGCTTCTATACAAGAACTGAATTGGCAGTTAGTGGATTATATTTATCTGAACCATGATATGTTTTTGATGTATTCATATCTCAAATTCACAAGATTCAACATTCAGAAGAGATACCATAAAAAAATTTTGTCATAATATGGCTGGTATGAAGAAAATGGCAGCACAGGACTATGAAGACATATCACAGCCCAATGTCTTATTGACTGCTTGTTGGATAAGGTGCTAAATCCTGGTAATAGTGTGCTATGCCAGCTTTTGCTGGCCCACTTCCAAAGCCTCACAACACAATCTTATCGAGCTTTTATTCAAGCTTGCTACATGGCATGGCTTAGCTAGGCTCAAGATGCATACCAAATCTACACTGCAAGATCTCAACAACTCACTTACATGCCTGAGTAAGGATCTTCATTGCTTCAAAAAGATTACTTGTAGTGCCTTTCAGACTTGTGAACTCCCTGGAGAGGTTTCTGCATGTGGGAGACAAAAGGCAGCCTTCACTGCAGTGTGATCCTCAAAAGGGCCACTCAAGGAAAAGGCTGAAATGCACCACAGCTGAGAAATCATCCAAGAAGCACAAAGCAAAGCTGGTTGAATAGATTCTTAAAACAGTCATATTACATGGGCTTGGTGATTATGTCAACATGATCTGGTGTTACAGAACAATTAACAACTACTCAACTCAAATTGTAGGTAGTATTCTTTAGCCTCCTTTATTTTTTGATAGACATCCCCACAGGGTGAATTAGTACATTAACAGGTCAGGCACACCTTTCCATTTATTCGATAAACTTGTATACCATTGGTATTGTCAAGTATGAGCAGCACCAATGCATTCTTCAATGTATTTGTAGCAAGGCTCCTAAGGCTCACATTTCAAATACTTCAGGCCAGTATGGCAAGCAGAAGTAGAAAAAAAATACTATTTTAAGTTTGGTTACAATATTTTTCCTATCTTGACAGAAAAATTCAAAGAAAATTGTCAAATCAATTGGATTATTTTTATTGTGTTTTTACATTGTTTTGCTAAAGATCGTACCCTGCACCCAGCGACTTGAGGCTCCAAAGATTGCGGATTTGAGGCCGGCTTCTTGCGAAATTCCCGGACAAGGTTTATAGGGAAACCCTCCTTGGATAGGCCCCAGGAAACTCTCTTCAGCCTGCAGTAAGAATTTTCAAACACTACACCCCCTCATGATTAAATCTACATTGTTCAATAGATTGGTTGGACATGACTTGGCCGCGTGGCGACGATAATAGTGGGAGAAAAGCCTGAGTTGCAAATCTCTATGTCTTATAAAGCAGAAAATCCGAGCTTATATGTTGAATTTGAATTTGTTGTGACCCTTGCATATGCCTCCACGCAAATGACTTACTGCTTTACGGGTCCAACCTCGAATTCTCCGGTACGTGAGGCTGGAACTTGTTGGGTACTTGAAGTCAACTCGTGTGCTCTACGATCCTTTCAAACAAACTTGCGTGACTCTATACCGGGTTCTTCCCTATCACGAAGTTTGTAGCTGATGAGATAAAAGGTACTTAATCTGCCAGCCACTCCCTGTTACGATCATCTGAGGCTTTCACAGTACTCTATTGTCCCCTCAATCTTACCGTTTCTTGCGTGACTTTATGATGGGCAGTGAATTAACTGCCAGTGGCACTGGGAACGATACGATGTACTCGAAGCGTCGCCCATATTTCGGGATGACTGGTATACGACTCAATATCTGGGTTACGGTAGCTTGCACAACTGCAATGGCGCTGTTCGGTAAGCGAGCTCATGGGTAGATAAGAGCTGTCAACCCTATTCGATATGTAGGGTATGATCAAGGCGTATTTGGTGGCATCATCGTCACTCCCGATTTTCTGGATACTATGGGCAACCCAGACCCGACTGTTCAAGGGACTATTGTTTCGTTATACGATATTGGTTGGTAAGTTTACTTCATGAAAGTACTTGTTTGAAGACATATTCATCTTCTATCGTAGCTTCGCAGGCGCTATGTCTGCTCTCCTGTTTGGTACTCTTCATCATTTCACATCCCGAGGCTACTCTGCTGACAGCAATGTAGGGGAGAAGACAGGCAGGAAGAAGGCATTTATTATCGGCGTGATTGTAATGTCCATCGGGTCGATTCTCCAAACTTGTGCATACTCGATTCCGCAATTGATCGTGGCTCGCCTTATTACAGGTTAGTGTCTTTTTAATAACCCTTTTTTTCCTCGACAGATTAATTGCTCTGGAAAGGGTTTGGGAATGGGTAAGCGTCAATAAACAGCAATGTTACCTGGGCTGAAGGTTTCGTATGACTAGAATCAATACGGCCACTGCACCCGTCTGGCAATGCGAGACCTCAAAATCTTCACTGCGAGGCAAACTCGTCGTTCTCTCTATGATGTACGTCTACTCAACCTGCTTTCGCAACTCATTGACGCATTAAGGTTCAGCATGAACGGAGCCGGTTTCTCGCTAAGTAACTGGATGACCTACGGCTTCAGTTTCTTCAACGGCAGCATAACTTGGCGATTCCCTATCGCTTTCCAACTTGTATATTCATTCATTCTTCTCTCAACCACTACGTGGCTCCCGGAAAGTCCTCGGTGGCTCTTGGCACATAACCGCTACGAGGAAGGCGTGCAAGTCCTGGCAGCACTGGAAGGTAACGGAGCGACTGCTACGGACGAAGTTGTCATAGATCACGCCGAGGAGATCTTGGCGGCCGTTAGGGCGGAGAAGGACACGGCACCCACTTGGTCGAATATACTTCGTGGTCGGACCGGAGATACTGGGATGATACAAAGGTTGTGCCTTGGAGCAGGTACGCGTTTTCATCAAGGCACAGTACGCGACTCATGATCATATGTTCTTGCAGGAACACAATGGATGCAGCAACTTGCTGGAATCAATGTCACCAGCTACTAGTACGTCTGATTCCATGATTTGACGTTTCAATCACCAACGCATGCAATCCAGTTTGCCTCTAGTGTTACAAAACTCTGTCGGCCTCTCAAACAACCTCTCTCGCCTCCTCGCCGCCTGCAACTCCGTCTCTTATCTCATCTTCTCATTCGCTGGCCTCATTTTGATTGATAGAGCAGGACGACGAAAGATGATGATGTGGGGTGCTGCGGGACAATTCCTCTGTTACGCATTCATAGCGGGGCTTCTCTCGCAAACTAATGATCCTTTGCACGGAAAGAGTTTTGCAGCTGGGGCGACGACGTTCTTCTTCTTGTATTATGTCTTCTTTGGGGTCTGCTGGCAGGTGAGTGCTTCACTTTTGGGAATGTATTTTGGGTAACCTTGCTGTGGTTTGAAGGGTATTCCATGGCTATATCCGTCTGAGATTAATAGTTTGTCCATGCGCACCAAGGGAGCTGCTCTCGGAACTGCTTCAAACTGGTACGGCGTTAACCCCCCCTTTCAAGAAGCACAAGATTGATATTGCAAATCGATAGGATTTCTAACTACATGGTCGTTCAGATAACCCCTATTGGAATTGCAAACCTCGGTTGGAAATTTTACCTCATCTGGATGTCCTTTAACGCTCTATTTGTTCCTGTACGTCCTCACACTTCTCATACCGACCTGTTCAACCGACCTTTGTATCCCAACCAGTTGGTTTGGCTTATCTATCCCGAAACTGCCAACAGACATCTCGAAGATATAGATAGGCTCTATCGCGACAAAAGCTCGATGATATTCGTGTATAGAAATAGGGAAGCAACGCAGGTTGAGCGACCGCAAAGATTTATTGATGCTGATCGAGAACGCCTCGAAGTAGCACGTAAGTTGCAGAACGGTGCTGCCAGTGACAGTGGATTTTTGTAGGTATCTGATTTGTATGCATCGCCCTTCTAGACTAGACTTTTTTCCTCTCACCTAAAATCCAAGTAAGATATCGTCCAAGGCTTCGAGAATAGCATTGAAAAGCATAAACGGCGATATATGTTGAAGTTAGGGCCTGTAAGAGGACCACATGTCTGTGCAAGGTTTGAGGTATTTGCATCAAGTACATAAGCTGCGAGTATATTCATCAAGCGCAGGCGTCATTCAAGCATGGGGCATGCTAGCATCGTCAAACTGACAGTTGAAAATCCTGATGGTCCCTTGCGGGAATTCTCCGGCGTCATCAGGAGGCGGCGGAGGCGCCGGAAGGTGATTTGCGCGGAAGACGATTATACCTTTCCAGATGTCATCCTTATCTTCATCGTAGTTGGCACGAGCATCTTCCAAGACCCTTCTAATCCACAAATCCGGAGAGTCCGCCATATCCGAGCCAAGGATGAAGATCTGGCGCGATTTGCCAAAGGGAACGCTGACTACAAAGTAAATCTCAGGATATCCTGTCTTCTTGAGCAAGTCCCTTTGGGCTAAGATTGGACGCTGGAGGAATTCGGGAAATGCTTCTGGAACATCCACGAAAAACACGACGGACGGGTTGTTGTATTCGATATAGACAACGAAGTCTTCTGAGCCAGTATCATAATAAAGACCGTTTTGAGACAAGAATATGTCATTAGCGTACTCTCGGACATGGTAGTCGGCAACAAATTGGATAAACTGGCGATCGTGCTCGGAGATGGGTGCTGATCCTCCCTCTGAATTGAGTGATTAGCTATGTCCGGTACACTCTGCATAAAGAGCATCATTTACCTTCTCGTTCCTTACGAAGCTTGTAACAATATGATTTGTGGTTCCCGGATTTCCAGTCGCTGGCTTGACAAGCCTTGGAACAATATGGGGTAGTTTGGCATGCACTACACATTTTAAAGTATTTCTTTGTTTCGTGATTCTGGCACTACCGCTCAGCCGATCAGTATTCTATATCTCTTTCATGGGCCACTACAGGACATACGTTAGGAGCTGAACACGGCAAGTTATATTTGCCCATCTTATCAAAAGCATGCTTGATTTCGACCCTTCTACAAACGACAGCTTTGAAGTCTTCCCAAACGGGCCAGAATTTCCCGTCCTTGGGGACTCGGGATTCCAAGAGTGGTATTACGGGATCTGCCATTATACGTTCCAATTCTTTCGTGTATGAGCGGTATATGAGAAACATCAAGAGAATTTGAATGGTAGTAATAAGTCCGTCCTCCAGCTTAGCAGGGGAGACATTAGAAATACAATAGATCTGTGCAGCTGTTAGACCTGAAACATTCGTAGATGGTAGTGGAAAAGCAGCCGCTTTTAACGTCGACTGTATGACTTGTGACCGAACGGCCTGAGTGACCCAAGTGTAGCCATCGGTGACCTTGGAAGTTGCCTGTACATAAAGTAGGCACGACCAGATGCACGACCGGATAAGATACCCATGCATCGGATCTTGCATTTCGGCTTGAGTATAAGGCTTATTGACATAAACCGCGAGTGTGCGCATAACTTCAATCATGCTCTGTTGTGCGAGAAGTGCAGTGCCTAGTCTCGGTATACAGAGAGAAGTGGTCGATATGAAAGAGAGGAGAGGCAAAACGATCTCCATATACTCGTCCGTAGGCTTTACATCACAAGTCATGGCACGAAGATTCCTGAGTATCCAGGTAGCCAACCTTGAAACATCTCCGTTAAGCGCCTTCAGGACGGTTTGTGTACCACGATGTTCTGTTATAACGGAAAAGAAGGCAGTAGTGATTGTGAACCAGGTGTCTGAAGCATACGTCCATCCTGAGTGGGTCTCCGATAGTCTAGCCCAAACATCGGCCAATAGAGGTACGAACCCCGGAGTTTCCAGCAGCCTGGGCCACAAGTCCAATGGGTCCTGGGTGATGATCATAAGAAGACGACGAATAGCCATCACAGTTCGATATTCATCCGTCCCATTGCTTATCGGCGTATCGAGGTCATGAAATAGACCATTTGAGTAAATACGCAGATACAGGGCGTTGATCCATTTCCAGATGCTGGACCAGAACCGCGTGAAGTACCGAATGGTTTGGGAAGTGGAAATCGCTGTTATTGAAAACTGCCACAAGAAAGTCTGCACAACACCTTCCAAAGATGCTAACGCAAATTTCGCCTTCAGAATTGCAGATTGGCTGTCAAAATGGGAAGGAGGATCCTTTGTTAGATGGCGATATAAAATGGGTACTAGGCGATCTTGGCGAGCTGTGAGCTTGTTGAGTTCCATCCAGGCGACAAGGACTTGGAGCCCCTCGAGGGAACCATTCGAAGCTCTTGTTACCAGCATCTGAAGTCAATGCGAGTGAACTTACATTGGGGATTCGGCAAATTATGAGCTTACCTTCACTTCACCGCTCAGTTCATCCCAAGGAATTGTCTTTCGACTATCTGGAGCACTTCCAGCTGGGTATCTGAGTAACAAAACTTTATTGTCAGGCATGGCGTATCGGATGGCTCGATGAGCTAGAGATCCAGACGATTATGGTCAACGGATAATATTATATCATAATCACGCCAGGATCAACGATTTACCGATGATCATGGTCATGAGGATCAAGCCTCCTGGTGGACGGGTCAATCGGACCGTAATGAGCTTTATTCGGCCGAAAGGCCCACTTCCAAAGTAGAAAAGGAAATCACAGGTACTTTGGCAGATTCGATTCTCTGACCACTGGTCGAATTTTACATCAACTCGGTAATATGTGGTCTTTGCTGGGGGACTGTCAGCACGAAACGCATTCGCCCGCCATCCGCGCTCTCCTCGTTTTTTGTGGCAGCTTCATCTCAAACCTTTTCTGACCCACTCAGAAAAATTGGGAGGTGCAGATTTTCGAATCACAAGCATGAGGTGGAAGGGAGGTCGGAAGTCACTATGAAGTCCACAATGTTCGAGATCTTGAGGGTTAAAGCATTGTTGATGCGTATCGATATTCTGATTATCCATTGTACATGAAGTCCACTTCTTTGTGACGCCAGTGCATCAATCAGGTGTCGTAATGGATATTTGTAAGTCCGTAAATGGTAAGAGAGCTCAAACCTTTGTGTCCCCTCCACCTTTGAACAAAAGATTTTCGCAACTTCTCAGCTTCAACAGCGTCGCAGCACTTTTCCACAAAATGATTGTGTTCCTAAGGGATGGTTCACCAGCAACACTTCACGGAACAAGACGTGCTGTATGTGGTCGACAAACTTATATGAGGCCTAAGAATGCCCAGAGTTGATGATTTCGGAGTCGTGCGGAGGATCACCTTTTTTGTTTCCAGAGCACGTAATCCTCAGGAGGGGCGGATGGCCAAGATACTTGCTCATGGGCTGGAATAGATGGGAAGTCAATGTGGCCACAGAAGGAGTGGGCTTTGATTTCCCCTGGAGAGATGGATGGGATTGTAACGGCGCGTTGCCAAGACTCCACGCGGTCACCACTTATCGGCACCTCTGACTAGTTCTTTAGCCGTTATTGACTCATTCTCCTTGCGTACAGATTTTCTATGATATATAAATGGATCGATTTGTATCGTAGGCAGTAGTTCTTTCAATTCTAGGAATTACAACCAACTGTTCCTTCGAGAGATTCTAAGTTCCATCCCGTGCGACGTTACCGTGTCTCACACGCTACCGTCACAGGGATCGAGACTGATGAAAGATGAAAAATGTTCGCCGTTGGCAATCGTCCCATTGCCCCGCAGGCATAAACTTGTCAATAAAGTGTAGTTCAGAGCGATCGTATCCCCATACATGCTGCATATTAATCCAATATGGGTCAAGCACTTCACATATTAGACGCAGTTGATGTGACCCTCATACTTCTGGGTCACCATACCAAGCACGCACACATAACGAAATCCGATTTAACTCATACTCATTACATCGTGGATTGATCGGGCATCATCAGTACCCAGCACCCAGAACATTTACGCTCCTCAGGCCTTCGCTACCGCCGTTCAAGAGAAATCTCGAATTGCCATGGCCACTGATTCCCCTGATATGGAAGATGAGTTGTCCAAAGAGGACCCACTCCCCCCACAAGTGTGAAACCAAAAACAAGTGAATGGATGGGTGCATTATGCTACCCGGGGTTATCAAGAATTTTTTGAACGGTATCCTCGACACTCCAATAAGAGCTACAAGTTTGAGCCCAGGAGAAAAATGGCGGCCCTACATGAGATGGAAGGTTAGTTCTGTTGGACCATTTTCAAGAAAAAAGGAAAGATGCCTGTCGAAAAGGAGCGGTTAGAAGATATCGTGATGCTAGATCTCACCATACTGGTGATAAAGATCGACGAGACAGACAAGGAAATGCATAAGAAATGACTTGGCCAAAAATGCCGACGTAACTTGGACAAAACAATATATGTCACTCTATCTAGTTCGGGCCGAGACCCAGGCAAACTGCAGGACTGGTTCTTCGTGGTGACAAGTTCCCAACTCAAGTCCCAACTCAAACCCACTCTGCATTCGTTCGCATTGAATTCGATTACGTTCAACTTCCTGGCCGAGAGGCTGGGCGCACCCACCGTAAGTTGTGATCAAAATCGTGGAAATCAGAATTAGATAAATAGCCGTCTCTGATACAGTAAAAAGACAGAAAAAGTCCCTGGTACAAGAGATAACGCACAAAGGGTCTACCAGCATTGTAACGGAATGGATTCGATCAATACAAGCCTACCTGCGCGGTCTGGAGCATGTTCATACCTCCTATGGTAGGACCATTATGGTACTGAACAGGATATGACGCTGGCGGAGAATAGGGTGATGATTGAGAATATGACGCTGGCGGAGAATTGCCATTGCTGCTGGGGGATGACGCGACTTCTGGCCACGAAAACCTGCCAATCATTAGTACTGTAATGGGTGCACCAGGAAAAACCCGAATTACCCAGGCATCATCATATTCTCCCACCAGGCTGGATTCTTGAGCGCCTGCATCGTCGCAAGCATCTCATCGTCAGACATACTTCCTCCGAACCCCGAAACGCCGACGTCGCTACCGAAATGGATTGCCCCAGTTGCGGATGAGAACGTCGCTTCTGGTTGATAGATGGGTGTCGTGTCCATCTTCCCATCCTGTTGGAACGACGAGCCACTAAAACTGGAATCCTGAGTTGGACTGCCACTAGTTTGGGAAGAGATGACTGGAAATGTCGCAATGGAGGATGTTGGACCAGAATACGTGAAGTCATGGGATGGAGAGTTGTTGTTCGCTGGAGGGTGTGGGTGAAGACGTCCCACGGTCGCCCCATCTCGCCGGTATCGCGACAGGAGGCCCGCAAGAAAACGGGCATAGAGCTTCGGAGTATGACGATCATCAATTGCAATTTCGGGAGAACTTAAAGTTTGAATAAGACGTCCAATAAGGTCGAAGATTTCGGTCTCCTGCTCCTTCGCCAAAAGGCTGGAGAATTCAGGTTTCAGGAGCTTGACGATACACATGAACACTCCTGATAGCCGCCTGCTGCAATTGACGACGTACCTTGAGAAGGAAAGCCGAGGCGAAGGAAGCAAAGATGAAGTGCCCTAAAGCGAAGGTGAACGGGATTCAGCGCCGGGCAAAGGCAACGTACCATCAGGTGCATAACGCATATATCCTGTGGGAGCCAGACTTTCAATCATATTTCGTATAACAGATTTAGCAGCGTCCAGGCACTTGAAAGAATCAGAACGAATTCTAGAGGGCTATTTGTCGAGACATGTACCTTGTTAAAGTATAGATAATCTCCCGGCTGGATCCCGCGTTGGTATGCTTGTTGAAATCCAAACGAGAACACAACGAGGCGTGAATAGGCCACAAGACTTCAAGGAAGGTCAGTCTCTGTACTGTGGGAAACAAGACTCATGCGTACAATGGTAGCAAACTACATCGAAAGGTACAGCTGGCATCTGTAACCCGATAATGTGAGGGTAATACAAAGATGCATGAATTTCAGTCTACCGTCAGGATCTGAGTCTTCGGAAAACCGGTTCGTCCATTCCTCTTGATATCTCATCAATTGGGCATCGTGGTTCATGGTTACAGTACGAAAATCGACCCGCTGTATGCGTAAACAAATGAGATTGGTTGATAAGAGGGGAGATATTAACAATACCCTATTGAAACCACTTGGGGAGGATGAATCGCTGAAGATCTCGTCATGGGACTTTGCCATAATTCGTAAAAGTGCCGAGTATGCACATAGATGCACATCATGCTAGTATTGAGTGGGTGTCAGTTGGCAAAAGTCGGCGAGTGACACAAAGGCTCTCACAGAAAGGTTGTACTTAGACTTCTTATACCATTCTTTTGCGTTCCGCATGATGCTACCGGGTGAACGTTAGCTACTCGCAAGAGCGGGTACATGGAATGGTACAAACTAATCTTCCTTAACAGTGAATGGTTTACCGAACTGCGTTGCTGTCGAACGGTCCAGGTTGGAGCAGATCATCCAAACTCTGGTTCGATTTAAGATTTCCCTTTCTTGTTTCTCATTCTGGGGTTTGGTACCAGAGACCTGGTGCAAGTTGAGATCCGTGGCAATCCTAAATAGCCATAAGTTGTCATCCAAATTGAAGTTTAGCAGCAGCCGGCGTTACCTAATTGCTAGACCAGTATAAAGCCAACTCCTGTCCTCTTCCCACCTTCGCGCTGGAACAGCGTATATACTCATCAGGATGTATGCCTGACAAAGTTCCACAGATTTCCATCCGTCAATGAGAGCGTTCGCTGCTGAATGTTTGGCAAAATGCATAGCAATCGGATAGATCTCTGATTTCTCGACACAATATCTTGATGAAATAGCACAGACTACAGGATAAGTTGATTGGCAGATGCCTTGTTGATAAGTGAAACCCAGGATACTCACTGACGGTAAAAAGGAAGGGGCATCTTGCAAAGGTAGAGGCCGGGGTATGTAGATGAGGATCCAGTAGCGAAATAAACGGCTACGTAGGAACAAGATCAACATATGTCAAGAAGACATTACGTTAAGTGAAATATGCTTACGTTGACGCGCTTAAAGAATCTGATGAAACCAAGGTATTTTAGGTACTGAAGACGTAGAAAGAAAGGCATCACGAACATATCGAAGAGAGCATCAACATCCTCAGGCGTTACCAGTCCGTGAACTAGGATCTCAGGAGGACTATGCTGTTCAATCAATGTCGCACGTATGCCAAGGTCAGTGGCGGGGCCTTGAATTGTGATTAGATTGTTTCATGTGATCGTATTTGGAAGACGTGATAAACCTGGCATGAAATATGTCTCGTTTGCAACACCCTGACCAGGAAAATCGTTTTCATCCATACATACAGAAATGGAAGAAAATGCACATACAACATCGTCGTCATCCAGATTCTCTTCCACAGCTGCTATTTCCTTGGCATCTTTCTTTGCCTTCGATTTGTTGTTGCTCAGACTCAAGTTTGCGATCAAGCCGAGAGGAGTATCTGAATCCGGGAGAGAAGACAACTTATCATTCGTAGCCGTGGTGTCTTCGCCCCCGACTGTCTGGCTATCGTCATCGTCTGAAGGCACTGCAAGGCGACTTCGTGACTCGCGGGTCTCTTCTGTATCGGAATCTTCGTCATCTATATTGGGCGTCCGGAGATCCTTGAAAGCATTAGGTCCAGCTTTTCCACCCGCAGAACGAACGCTGGCTTGTAGGCGATCCAGCCACTCCAGAATGTTCTTGTTGTTCTGGTCCGAAGGTGACGTTGCCATTCGATAAGACGCGATTGACATGGGAGTCGCAATGTAGGGGTTATGCAGCTAAATACGACCAATAATGTAAATGATATCATCGTGATAGTCAGATCCACCGTTCACCTGCTTCAGAAGGGACTCGATTATCGCATCCTTTTGTTTGATTTGTGCAAGGAGATATTCGCGCTTGCTAGAGGCGACGAAAGAACGCGGTAAGTCGCCGTCCGACAGAGGGGAAGATGGACATGATAAATAAGATAAAGACAGCAAAGAATCAAAGGAAGAATTTGGTGATGAGGACATCTTGGAGGAAGAGGATAGAGGAGATGATCAAATATTTTCCTTCGAGCGTCTTGATTTATACGAACGAACGACCCTGCGCGATAGTTTGCACTACCTCTATTTTAGCGGCGTTGCTTCCAATGTGCAGACGTCGGAATGGTGATCTTTCGATCTGCCATCAACATGTAATTTTTTTTGATTCGGAAAGCAAGGCCAATTGCCGGAAAAAGAGGAAATGATGACTGCGGGGAATAAACTTACTTGGGAGCTGTTCTCGGCTTTCTGCCCTCGACGATACAGATGTGTCCACCAGTTTTGCACCTCCGGCATGTGTTGTCTCCTTTCGGAAAATCGCATTTCATCTATCAAAGCCGGAGGACAGATGCCGGATCAAGTGTCCGTGTGACCAGAAGCAATTGGCGCGCGGTGAGAAAACCAATCGGAGTAGGTCGTCGTCAGAAAGTATCGTCGGGAAGAAAATAAAAGGTTCGCGATCATCACAGTAAAGGTCCGAGAAAGATAGACAGAAGTATAAAATCAGTAAACACGGAAAATTGAAAAAGAGGAAAAGAGAGGAAAACGCAGTAGATGAGGTAACATATTAGCCGTCAATCCAAATGAAGGTGGATGAAGAGTTCTAAAAAATGTTGCGTACCTTGAGCTTCTTGCAATGGGTACAAGCTCCGGGCCTATTGAGCCAAATCCGTGGAGAACGATCGGGCAATTCCCAAAGGAATTTTTTTGTGTCCGAAGGTAAGTCGATAGATTTCATGAGGTCCGGGAAGCATCACGGGCGATTCGGTTATTGAGGACGCGAGTGAATTTGATGCCATGGTTGTGCCATGGACGGAAGGAAAATCGGATCGTGGCAGTTCAGCAAGGCAATGCAGGTTGGGGGCGTGGTTAGAAAGTGACGGTAATGGACAATACGAAAGGGGAATAGAACAGTTAACGATGGAAGGAAGTTAAATGAAAGCGCCACAAGTGGATTAGGGCCAGGTATAAATAAGTATCCGAATTACAAGAGAGGTTAATTGCGGGATGGCGAAATAAACAAAGCAAAATAATAGCGATCACCCCGGACGAAAAAAAAAATAACGGGGCGCAGCATAGAGGTACCGCATTAGATCCGGATGTTGATCATGCCCGCAGTGCAGTTGTACGCGTCACGTCGAGTCATTATTAGAGGGCAGATGAAGATCGAGGAAATGAACAGCGGAGCATCGAAGTTCCCCGTAGTTGATCGTTGTGGGGTTGGAAGGACATAAGAAATAGAGGAAGATGATCAATAACTTGTCCCCACTTCAAGCACGAGAAAAAGGATAGCTCACAGTCGAGGTCTCGATCCACTGCCAATGACACCCATCCCACCCATCCCAACACTAATCCCGCCCGAGTTGAAAGGATTCTCAGCTTCCTCATCTTCCTCACTGCCACTCACGCTCTCTGTAAATCGATATGATTTTTGCGGCAGTGTTGTGTCCGTTTTCGGGCGTTTGCGCTTAGCAGGGGCTTTGGGTGTGTTGTCAGATGATGGAGCAGTAATGCGATGAGCAAGCCTCCGAAATTTGCCTTCTACAGGTTTCAAAGACGTAAATCCGGGCAAAGTAGGACTGGCGTTCGTCGAGGTCTTTAGTTCCGCCTGGTTGTTGTTTACGGTCTGGGCGAAATTGGTAGTGGAGATGGCGGATTTAGGATAGACTTCATCTGTCCAAGACTTAGATGCAGGGGAGAGCGACGAAGAGTGTGAGGATGGAGGCTGAGGGTGGGAGCTGAGCGATCCGGAGAAGAAAGGTGTATTCGTCGGAATGGAATTTGGGGCCTGTAAGTGCGGATGAGAGTGCACGCCAACCCCATAGCCTAAGGTAGACTGAGCAGGAGAAACATGCTGTTGTTGATACAATGATTCAGGTGCTACTGCATATGAAGCCGGATCACGATGACTTATGTTCAGGCTAGGTGCGTTCGCACTCCTAGCCAAGCTTGTTGAATGAGAGAGATAGTTGGCATACGGATTTCCAGCGGTGGTTTGGAGGTGGTATGGCGTGCCGTCACCTAGTGGCGTTGTTGAACCATTAACAACGCCAGATTGAGTGGAGGTCGCCGCCGGTGCAGGTTCTACATGATGCGGGTGTGATCCCTGAGGGTACTGGCGTTGAGAGTAGCCGTACTGGTCTAGACAATGACGAGAATCCTGGCGGTACGCCTGGAGCTGCTGCTGCTGCTGCTGCTGGTATGAATCAGATCGATGGTGGTGAACTTGATGCATAGACTGTTGGTGGTTTGGGTGCTGCTGCTGGTTCTGCTGGCTACCATGTGCATCAATCCACTGTTGGTATTGTGACTGACTATCCCCTTGGCCCTGCGCTATCGCGTCTGGGTCATAGAACGTTGACGTAGGACCGATCATGTGCGAGGAGGTGACAATCGATACCGCTGGAGGTTGGATATCTCTATTAGATCCACTTGATGAAGCAATGGGAGTAGGAGGCAGGAACCAAGCGTCTGTGGGATTTACTGCCACGAGCTGGTTCTGAGAAGATGTACCAGTGTCTAGACCTACTCATAAGGACTAGTCAATACCAAGATGGGTTCCGAGATATGGACCATACGAACTGTGGGAGAACGTCGAAGATGATGGACGCGAAGGATCGTTATCACTATCCGCCGTCGACTTGTAGTCCTCGGTACGAGGTCTTCCTTGTGATGGCAGCATTTTTCTGGATTTCCGGTGAGTATAAGAGGAAGAGGTATGCCCTTATAATCATTATCTTTCTCACCTAGTATGTATCAATGGTATTTATGTCGACGGTTACTTGGGGCCGGCGGGCAGGGGTCACCTCTGACTTTGGTGGGTCAATCCCTCAGCCACAGAGATCTATTGTGATGATTTTCTCGAGGACTTCTCTGTAAAAGCCTTCCAGCATAAACGATGGTTTCTTTCAGCTCCTTACGTTACTGCAGCGAGAATTGGAGAGAAGGATCAGATGACCGCCCGCCTAAGCATCATTGATCATTGTCAAAGATTTCGAAGGAGCCAAAAGCGAGAGGCGCCGGCAAATGCATTTCCATTTATATATGTGTTTTCCATATGTTTTATCGAGTGTTCCGATCGGCGGCAAGATCTGGCAAGGTTCAAGGGGCGACCAGATAATTCCTTCTCCGCCGAGTTCAATTCGCGCTCTCGCCTGTTCCAAGCAAAACTTTAGCCTACCACAGCTTGAATACGAGTGCCCCGTTTGCCGGTTCTGGGACGAAGTCTTTTCCTTTTTGGGATTTTGTTCTCCATACGGTGGTCCCCCTGTTCTTTCTTTCCCAGAATTTGACTCTACGAGTGGTGGTGTGTCATGCTAATAACACCCGGTACCCTCGGGCTGTCCAATTAAAACTCCCGGAACTCTCCGGCAATTTCCTCATCACCTGGAAATGATTTGATCTCCTAGAAGGGTACTCGCTTATCCCGACCTGCCGCTGCGATCCGCCTTGCACCGCGGAGGAACTTATTGCATTCCTGTCGACCAAGAACATCTCAGGTGCTTGAGCTCCTTCGAGTATGACATCCTTGCAGCCTCTGCAGATACCGGCCCGTCCGGCCAGGATGCCCGATAATGCCCCCTAATTGCCTCTCAGAAGCCCCTCTCCAACATCTTCTAAATATCCAGAGGCTTTGGGAAGTGTGTTCCTTAAGCCGATCTCTAAGCCATCCTCAGACTACTCGTATTCGATTGCTCATAGCGTGCGGTCTTCTCAGGCGCCAGCTACACCAAGGTACTTCTAACTTGCAAAGGACATTCGTAGACTCTTGCGGTTGATCAGGCATGGATTGGGTTAATAATTCCAGAATGAGCTTGTACTTACCGTACAAAGTCAGAATACCTTTTCGACTGCATCTCCGGGTGCTTAACCGAGACGGATCTACACGTTTTGTCTACAAAGGGACCAACCCCGCTGAGCTAGTGCTTACTGGCTCAAAGTCAGAAGTACGTATCAAAATGCCCCGGGTACCCGATCAATCGAGGACAGATCCACATGCCTCGTCTGCAGTGGGACAGACAGGCGGAGCTGTTTCATTCACACACTATGTTCTCTGATATCCCTTTGCAGGGGGAATTCCGAATCCGTCGCATCTGACCTGGTCTGATTGTCTGATTTTTGCGTTCTAAAGCAGAAATATCGTGATGCGATTCAATAGGGTCACTTCTCTGTAAACAAATTTTTCATCGGCTTGAACGTTGCCAATTGCAATTTGTCGGCCTCCACAAGTTCACAACTTTTTCTTTTGCTCCTGACCATGTCATGATGCGGCTTCAGCCAGCCCTATAAGTTATTTTCATCGCGATGTAGCAACTTCGAACAAAAATTTCACTTGTCGGCCATGGAACTACGACTAATGTCCAACAGGCGGTCATGCACTCCCTCATGTCACACGATTGTCATGAGTATTCTTGAAAAATAATTGCGTGGTAGCTTTCTCTACCCACATTGAGACTAATGGAGCGCTAAACCAGTGCGCCCAACGTTGACTGTCGCATGTCACATGAAACTTGAAAATTTGAATGTCGATAACTATAGACACCGCCCAATCTAACCTTACTGGTTTGTTCCGTGGATCGATGTGGCGCTACTCCGGGCCGGCAATCAAGTTTCCCCTCTCACAAGAGCTTCTAGGGAATGTGTAGTGAAAAATCTGGTTCTTCCCTTCTCGTATCACTTATCCTGCAGCTTCTAAACGCCGATTGCCGCAGCCCGCTGCTGATAAATCGGTGTTCACTAAGGAAAGGAGGTCAGGTATACATACCACATGTCAAGCAATTCTGTGGTAAAAGAGATGATCAAGACAGAACTTCAAAAATAAGCATACTTCTTTTTCGGAGGTTACCTTTGTCCAATCACAAGGAGATTACACGCGAAGCACAGTAAAAGAATTTGTCTCCCCTCACCACCGTCGTACACATTTTTACACTATACAACAACACGTTATTTATTCCTGAAAATACGATACACGTACACCTAATGTACAAGACCAATATACCAGACAAGCACAGATAATACAATACACGAACGCCACTAATAAATACCCAGAGAACACATCAAAAACGACTGACATCAGCTACTTCGATAATTAAATATACGATACTATATTCTCCATGGTGCCCTACTGGCGGAAGCCGAGCCAGAGGCGTGTGACGCGGCTGTGACGGAAGTCGCGCGGTTACGAACACGAACAGGAAGCATTTTTTCAGAATGATTCAAAGTCCTCGTTATCGAGGCCATGCTCCTGCTCATGGCTGGAACAGATTTTCTCGGGTGGACCACCAGGGTCCCAAGGCCAGAAGGACTGATGCTAGTAGTTGGTACGCTGCAAGAACGAATATTCCCAGGTGGTGTGCGGCAAGCCAGCGATGGTCCCTGGCTTGTGCGTCGTTTTCGTTCTGGTATATGGTCGAACGTAGTCGTCGAGAATCGCCGGACTGAAGAAGTTCTGGACGAAACACATGTTTCCGATGAAAAGTCGGATATCAGCTCGGATTCGGCATCAGACGTCTCAATTTCCGTCAACGTCTCGTCTGACGAAGCATAACGGCCAACAACATTCGAACCTTCATACAACTGCTCGACACGCATCTTCCCCTCCTTGATGCTCTCGAATAGACTCTCCTCCATCGAATTCGACAACTCCTGCTCCACCAGCCTCGCTGACTGTGCCAGTTTGAGCTGTTCAAGTTCTTTCTTTACCTTCCGATAATCCTTTACCCATTCCGCTTGAATCTCTTCCACCTCCCTCTCGTGCTTTTCTTTCATACACCCCATCTCTGCCTTGGTCATCCCTATCTCATCTATCAGGTCCTTCACAAACTCTTCCACCATCCGCTCCTTCTGGACGTCCTGCACCATACGCCTCGCGGCACGCGTGACGGCCGCCACGCGCTCCCTCCGAATCCTTTCTTTCTCCTGTATCAACTCCGCAGCCTCCCGTTCTAGTTTCCAGATACGGTTCCAGAGCAGGAGTTGTTCGCAGAATGTGGTCAAGGCAGTAGAACGGAAGGCACGCGACTTGGCATCGGAAGTGGCGTGGAGGGCTTTAAGCTCCCTCTCCTGCTTCCATATCTTGTTGGCGAGGAGAAGCTGGTCGCAGAAAGCGGCAAATTCACATGAGGGCTGTGGGCACTGAGTTCTCGAGGGTTTAGTGTGAAGTGGGGTGACTAGCTTAGGCGTTGCGCGTCTCGGACAGCGGAATTTATCGATTGCCAGCTGCTTTTCGAGCACCTGAAAATCTTCGAGGATGCTGCGGGATTTGTCGACGAAATATGTCAAAGATTGATGTGGCTCTGGGGTAGGTGATTCTACGACGAGAATTGTCTTTGGCTCGTGCGGGGGTCGTCTTAGTAGGTTGATTACTGCATCCACTATTATGAAGATCATAGAAGCTGTGACGATGATAGGAAGAGATGGGATCGATGTTATTGAGAGGGAATGAGTATCGGCCTCCGGGGTCGACAAGATAGGATGTGCATATATCATCGCTAAGAGATGATCAACGTGAGGGGCGGGATGTGAAGAAGGGTTTGAACCAGCAACCAGTCTTTTTATCTGTGGGAGATGAAAGTTGCCAGGGCCCTTTGTGAGCCGTTCTTGTTATCATGCGAAGGATAACAACGAGGCAGCCTCGAGTACAATGACCCTCTTGTGGATAAGATTTCACAATCATATCTAAGCTGCAGCTGTTTCAGTAACACGTCTCCTCCATGCTCTCAACATGAGGCAGACACCTGCTGATCGACTTGGGAAAAAAGTGAGGAAAGCTGGAAGTCACGTAATGTAGTTCGTGTAAGCTGAATGTAGCACAACGGTGACAACGATCGAGTCACAAAAATTTCATGTCCTCTACCGGTACCACCGAGCTCAGTGCTCTCATTCGACGACGATCACGACACTAAGGCTTGACTACGGGTATGGGCGCCTACTATGATGAAATCGAGATTGAGGATATGGCCTGGGATCCTCTGAAGGGTGTCTATCATTACCCCTGTCCTTGTGGAGACCGCTTCGAGATTTCCAGAAAGCAGCTTGCAAACTACGAGGACATCGCGACTTGTCCGAGCTGCAGCTTGATTATACGAGTTGTATATGACCCAGTGCGTATTGCGATCCCTTGTTCTACCTAGACTGATCTGATTACTTTCCCAGCTCGATTTCGAGGATGAGACAAACGAAGAAGAAGATAATGATGAAGGGGATGGAAAGACTGAGAGCGAGGACGATGATGATCAAGCTTTCGGGGATGCAATGGAAAAGCTGACTATCAGCAAGAATGTTCGCCCTAGTACTGCCTAAAAAGAACTCGATGTAAAGTTAGATTTGTATTACCCGGTTCGTATCTCTTTGGGCTTCCACTTCACCTTCATCTGAACATTAGATACTTAGACTATCATGGCATTGTATCACTAGTTCTTATCGCCTCGAGGTATCGCCCGTCTGACTTCGCTCTGCCCAAAGGCTTCAAAATACCCACTATTCAAGCAACTCCTCCGTCGATTTCTGGTCATTTCTACGAAAGATTCTACCACTTATATCTTGACTGCTGCGGACAACATGACCCTATCGTATTTCATACCTTTGACTTACCCTCATATCAATCTCATATCGATTTCATCCATTCATCCGTGTCCACGTGAGCCGAAAAAAATACTGTAACCTTATACATAATTTAAGGTTGAATACTACAAGTTTCATGTCTTGATCAGCGCGCCTTGTGGTCCGCATAGCATTTTCAAGAAATATGGTTGTTCCCACTGTGTCAGTATGTAAGCACTGACCGTCATGTCGGAAGAGCCTTCCCCAGAAGCTGCTGCTGATATTGACGAGAGGCAGCCTCTCCTTGCTACTTCAAACAACATTCAGACGATCGAGGAAAGCAGAGCTCCGCCTAGGCCTCAACAACGCGATTGGAAGAAGATCACATACCAAGCTGTCCTCTGGCTACTCGGTGCTGCTGTTCTCGCCGTTTTCGTCAAGGGCTTCATTGATGCTGACGATGCCAACGTCCGGTGTAGAATATTTTGTTCAGTGGCTGTTAGTACTGATTAGTAACTCGGTAGTTTGACCTTGGGAAGGCGCTGAAGGCAGCTCTTGGTGGTGGACTCAGTGGTGCAGCTGGTATGAAGCATCTCTTTCAGATCTACGCCAGCTAACTTACCCGCTGCATTCAGCCATGGTTATCCAGGTGCTAACACTGATGGTACATTATTGTTTCAAACTTCAGATATTGCAATGACGCTCATACCCGAATGTAGCCATTGCGTACCGTAATGAACTACCAATACCGCTTTGGAACCACCACTTCTGAGGCCATATATACTCTCTACACCGATGGTGGATGGACACGATACTACCATGGTCTCGTAGCTGCACTTATCCAGGGTCCTGTCGCTCGTTTCGGCGACACAGCTGCCAACGCCGGTATCCTTGCTCTCCTACAGTCAAATATATACCTCAAAGACTTCCCTGCACTTATCAAGACCATCTTCGCTTCAATCGCTGCCGCTGGGTTCCGTATGATTCTTACACCAGTTGATACCGTCAAGACGACAATGCAGACGCAGGGGAGGAATGGGTTGCCGATTCTGCATCAGAGAGTGAGTGTCCCAACGACCGATGATGTTGATAGGTGGGCAAGCTCAAGGGTGATACATTTCAAAATCTAGATCAAACAATATGGTGTTGGGACACTATGGTATGGTGCTTTCGCAACAGCTGGTGCTACATTCGTTGGACACTATCCTGTACATCCGTGCCGACTAGTGCTCATAGCTACTTAAGCTGACAATTAAATCGACAGTGGTTCGGTACCTACAATTACCTTGAAGCCAACCTCCCTGTGGCACACACCTTCCTCGATAAACTTTTTCGCAGAGCCGTCATCGGCTTTGTTTCATCCGTCATCTCCGACAGTGTTTCGAACTCGTTGAGGGTGGTCAAGACGTACCGCCAAGTCAATGAAACACGTATCGGATACCTTGATGCTGCACGTGCGGTCATTGCGGTCGATGGAGTGAAAGGGTTATTGGGTCGAGGGTTGAAGACACGTATTTTGACGAATGGTCTGCAAGGTCTTCTCTTCTCTGTACTATGGAAGTTTTTCCAGGATATGTGAGTCATTTGACACTTTGGTCGGTGGATGTCATTGATTGATGTATGCAGTTGGAATGTCACGAGCGGCCATTAGTCAAGCTATCTGGTGCATATGAGCGCTTAATGTTGATTTATTTCGTGCCATTTGTGATATACTATAGGTGGAAGTTCTACAGGCCGGCATCATTGATCTTCTGTATTTTAGAGTTACATAGAAAGCTCACGGTTTTCGAAGCGAGATACAACAACATGACAAAGTCATTGGAGTAATCATGTACGACGTTGATTTTCCAGACCAGCTTAGGTCTTCCAATCGAGGGTTTTCTCATTCGGTGGGCACATATCAGCCGGTACCAGGTCCTGAATACCAGAGAGAAAGAAGCTTTCAAAGTGCTTAGGTGGTGGACTGATACATATTGTGCATTCCACATGGAAACCTACAAAAAATAAAAACAGAAGTCAAACTTGCACCATCAACTCTTCGCCTGGGAGTCGAACCCAGCTTTCGCGCGAATAGTCATATGACAGGCGCGTGTACTAACCGATATACTAGCGAAGATGTTGGTGAGTATCAATTCTCTACCAGTACCTGTAGTCAGATCTCCGCGCTCCCACGGCCGCATCCCACGAAAATCAAAAAGTTCGGCAGACACACTTGCCCATAACTCTTCTTCAAAATGGCGTCTTCCGAGCCTTCCACCTTGATTGACCGTGCCCATTCGTTTATCTCCGAGAACAAGCGCGTTATTCTTATTGGCGCCGCTGCTGCTCTCGCTGTCGGAGGTGTCGCTTACTACGCCTCAACTTCGTCACGGCCGCACGCGCGACCCGATGTCGAAAAGGGTCCTCGTAAGGAAAAGAAGAAGAACAAGGGGAGCAAGAAGAAGAAAACAGTGAAAGGCGTGGATGGGCCTATTCTCGAAGAGATTGTCCCGCCAAAACCCAAGGTCGAGAACGAGGATCCGCTGGGTGTGTGTCACATGGAATACACTATGAGGTGTCTCTAACAGTGTGCAGTTGATACACCATTGACTTCGGAGCAGATTGCTGCATTGTCGAGTGAGGTCAGTTTTAGTGTCCATATCCTTGAAACTGCACGAATTAATGACGTGGGGCAGAAACGTGCAGAACTCGCAAGAAAGTTGAAGGAACGAGGGAACGCAACGTACAAGGAGCGTAAATTTAACGAGGCAGCCGTTTTCTACACTCGCGCTATCCAGGTAACACCTGATCCCATCTTTTACAGCAACCGTGCTGCATGTATGTCGCGTTCGTTTTCCTGTCTAGCAGCTGACCGAGCCCTTGCGCAGGTTATGTCAACATGGAACCTCCTCAGTATGACCTTGTAGTTGCAGACTGTGACGAGGCATTGAAGCTCGATGTAATGTACATCAAGGCTCTCAACCGTCGTGCCATGGCTCTTGAGAGTCTTCACCGATACGAAGAGGCGCTACGCGGTAGGGTTGATTTTTCTTCTCGATAATTGTACTTCTAATCTCGCCTCAAGACTTCACCGCTGCAACCATACTTGAAAAATTCTCCAACCAAAACACCGCACAGGCCGTCGAGCGTGTGATCCAAGCGGTCTCAAATAAAAAAGCGGCAGAAATTATGGCCACACGCGAACCTCGCCTTCCTTCCTTCACTTTCATCGCTGCCTACTTCTCTGCCTTCCGACCGCGTACGTCTGTTATTTTTCCGTACTCCTATTATCAATTTATACGTACAATAATCCAGGACCTCACCCCACCCTCCCGGAGAACCCGTCAACGGGTGACAACACCTTGCTTCTTGCATCCCAAGCACTCGAGGCTGCCGACTATGCACATGCGTTGACGTTCGTGAATGAGGCTATGGATCAAGATATTTCTTGGGCCCAGGGCCGTGCTGAGGCCCTGAATTTGCGGGGAACATTCAAGTAAGTCAAGCGTTTTTGTGCAGACCTCGTTATTAATCAGACTTCAGATTCCTTATTGGCGATGTTGCGGGAGCTAAGGAAGACCTCCTTGCTTCGGTAGAGGTTATTCCGGGCTTCACGCAGAGTCTCGTGAAGCTCGCCTCCGTACACATGGAGCAAGGAGACGCTTCTAGCGCCTTCAAGTGCTTCGAGGAGGCAATTAAGTTCAATGAAAACGACCCGGACATCTATTATCATCGCGGACAAGGTGACCAGCTGCAATACAGAACCTAGTGATATGTTGTTGCTAACGCTGACGACAGTCTACTTCATTATGAACGAGTTCTCTCAGGCCGCAGAGAATTATACAAAATCCACTGAGCTGGACGACTCCTTCGTTTTCTCACATATTCAGCTCGCTGTTGCCCAATACAAGTCGGGCAACACCGCCAACAGCATGGCTACGTTCCGCCGAACACTCAAAGCCTTCCCCCAAAGAAGCGAGCCTCAGAACTACTAGTATGTCCTTTTGCTTCCTTTCTCCTTCACCTTCTTACACTGACGCCCTCCCCAGTGGCGAGCTCCTCCTCGACCAACAACGCTACGAAGACGCTGTCGAGAAATTCGACCGTGCCATCGAACTCGAAAAGCTCAAATCAACACCCAACGTCCTCCCCCTAGTTAACAAAGGCCTTGCACTGTTCCAATGGAAGAAGGACATTGGGGCCGCTGAGCGCTGCTGTGGTGAGGCGCTGAGGATTGATCCGGAGTGCGAGGCAGCGGTGGCGACTCTCGCTCAGTTGAATTTACAACAGAGTAAGATTCCGAAGGCGGCGGAGTATTTCAAGAGGCAGGCGGAGCTTGCAAGGAGCGAACCCGAGTTGCAGAATGCATTAACGTATCAGTATGTGAGTGGGAATTTCGACAATAATCCGATGTTGGAAATGGGAATGCTGATTGTCGGGTTTAGGCAACTGGAGCGCAGGCCGAGTTCCTCAGGAATTATCCGCACATGGCTGGGCAGCTCAATGCGCTCGCACAGTCGTTGTCTTAAAGTGTGCTCGCTCACCTAGAGTTTATTGTTACATAAAAAGGTTCTCATGTAATTGACATTGTCAGCTATCACCTTATCACTAACGTACCCTAACTATGTGCCTATTGCTGGCATCGAGGACACCTCATCTCAATTCTTTATCAACTGTCACCTCCTAAATAGACTCAGGTTGTGAATTCAAGGGATCAAATGGAGCTAAGAACTGATGCTGAAGGTTATTGAGGTGAAGTAGTGTTGAAAGGAGCGATTGGAGTCTGTTTCCAGTATTTGAAGTCGGCGGGGACTAGACTGGGTTTGCCGTTGCCAGTGTTGTAGATCCCGAACGACACGCCTTTGAAAAAGAATCCTCTGCATGAATGGATAATTGGCGTGGTGCAAATGTGAATCATAGAGAGAGTTACCCAGCAGGGGCGATGGAGAGTGCGGAACTGTCTATCGTAGCAGGGAAGATGAAATCTGTATCGTCACCTTCCGCGTAACCCAGGCTGTAGGAAGTGGGGCTGGCAATGACTTTGAATCGCATGTTCGCATCAGCCGTGGCGAGTTTATAACGATTGATCTGTGTAGATGATTGTGAATAATGACTGAACGCCTGAGGGCAGTACATAGGAACAGACCGTTATGGCCGTCGCATTTGCAGTCGTCAACGCCCATGGACCGACCTGCTGGTTCAGTACAATTGTCCGCACCACTATATACCTCCCGTCGTCACCACCTGTCACGCCAATCTCGTTATGCAGCGAATCGCCATAATACGCGCTCACACCTGCCTCAGTCAGGTTAGTCGTAGGCTTAAAGCCATCTAAGCGCGTCTCAAACGTCTCAGTATACGCTGTCTGCTTGCGCAGCAGCAACGCAGCGCTGTCACGGTCGCCGGGGGCGTACGAATTAGCGAACAAACGAAGGTAGCCTTGGCGGGCAGTTAGTGAATGGAAGGCCTTGTAGGGCGTGCGCACAAAGTAGAACGAGCTGTCGAGACTGTCTGAGGCGAATGCGTTGGTGTATGGGATGAGAGGAGAGATGTCAGGAAGGACGTCGGGTATGTGCTCTGTTAGAGGAAGACCTTTATTAAAGACGGGCCATCCATCTTCCCAGGTAACAGGGAATAAGAATGTTTCACGCCCTTTACAATGAGCTTGTAAATGTGATGTAGCGATTTGCAGTCTGAAAAAGACGTTTACCTAATTGGATGTGACTAAAGTTCAGGTTCTGCGGACGCACACCGAGGGCAACGCCCCACCATCCCCCATCTAGTCCTTGTACGATGTCGGAATGACCCGTATCTTGGACGGCGTTGGTAAGATCCGCTCCGTTGAATAAAATCGGGTTCTTGGGGTTGTTTTCCCAAGGCCCAGATGGTGATGGACCGCGCTGGATGGTAGACCGATGGTGTATATCCGTGCCACCTGAGAGTTACATCATCAATCCATGCAACGAAGGTTTTTGAATGCTGTTTCACCTTCGGCAAGCAGGAGGTAGTACGACCCATTGATGTGATACACATGTGGACCTTCTGGCCGAGCTGACGCGTCATCGGGCAATGTTCCCGCAAAAATCATTTGAGCCGGTGTAAGAGAATTACCAGTCTCGAGGTCTATCTTGTTCTGCCATATTCCTAAAAGAATTGTTAGGAAGCAAGTCATAGGGACTGAGGCGCGGACAAACCGTATATTTTATCGATTGCATTGTTGATGCCGCTCCATGTCAAATATACCTGATTCAAGAATGAGGATAGTAGAACGTGAACGAGCATGAGAAAGACTGACATCTCCATTAACGTCCCAAAATAGGTCTGAATCGTATCCCAACGCGTCTGCGACCACAATTTCGTGTACAGGTCAGAAAACCAACAAAAGAGACCCACCAAAGTAAACAGGGTCACTCCAAGTGCCAGAGAATATATCCGTCGTTGTCACGTAGAAAGAACGCGGAAATAGACGTAACTCAGCTTTAGAGTGTCAACAAAACCCAGCATGATGAAGTAACGGCTTACAGGTATAAACATATCTCGTCGTCGATGTCAAGTAGAACGTTCCGTCGTGATATCTGAGGCCAGGAGCCCATACACCTGCATCCCCAGTTCATCAAGAGTTTCAAATTCCACGAGATCACTTACCCGCGTCAGAAGGAGTACCAAATAAACTCAGTTGCGAGGGCCGAGTCAAAGCATGACCAATGAGTGTCCAAGACACTAAATCTGTGCTATGATATATAGAAAGTCCAGGATAATGCTCAAACGTGGATGTGGCAATGAAATAATCCGAGTCAACGCGGACGATGCTAGGATCAGGATTCCAGCCAGGGAGAATCGGATTCATTAGGCCATAGGCCGGGATGACTGTTGACAATGAACAAAATTGAGGTTTCTGCCTACGCAGCAAACACTGACCAAGAAGTGGAAGCGCGAAGAAGCGTACAATAAGGGATCTCAAAGACGCCATACGGTCCAGAAAACTCAAGTCGAAGTTTAGAACAACACGTACATACGATAATTATACAGCACAAGCCATGTCCTGGTCAGATGATTGTGCCGACCTGCGTGAGATGAATGTTCGGCCACAAGAAAGG
Source organism: Termitomyces sp. DKA64 (assembly GCA_017657295.1). Taxonomy (NCBI): domain Eukaryota; kingdom Fungi; phylum Basidiomycota; class Agaricomycetes; order Agaricales; family Lyophyllaceae; genus Termitomyces; species Termitomyces sp. DKA64. The sequence continues at coordinate 1,816 of JAGGAV010000065.1, read as the reverse complement.
AGCGTTAGGAGGGGCACAAGGGATTCGATGGTATTCCTCAAGCAGTCTCAATTCAATGTAGGCAAAACAAGTTAGAACGAGTATGATTCCAGGTACTAGTATGTACTGTAGTATTTCGACCTAGTGTTCAGGAACGCGTCGCGCGCGCCTCTGAAATGAACACTTACGGTACCTGTAAACACGTCACACAAGGCGATAAACACCGTGACATACCGGAAACACCATTCTTTCGGCCACAGGCATGTGCAGAGGGCTATTTACTGCATGATCTACTTTCTAATAAGTTCCTTGCTCAAGAATCCAGAGAGATCGTCACTGGTATTTGGCAACTGAATGGAGAATGAGAAGCTTGACAAGCTAGATAGTGATGTCGTAGATTCTGGAATAACCTTTCTATAGATATCATGAGGGAAGCTAAAACAGCTTTTGCCTTTTGTTTGATTGCAGGTGGTGCATCTGCCCAGGTGTTTCCTGGGTTCGTCGTAGGGAGTTTGTTGTCAATCGAGTCTGATGAGGTCGGCAAATGTTAAGTTGGTTTTGGTAGCCGGTTAGTTGCTGGCTCCAGCATTCAGTTCAATAAGTACGTACCTACTTCATTTGAACCTCTACTGTACCACTTATTGTCTGGATAAGACTGAAATGATCATTGTACATCACTCAATTTTGTCTGAGATATGAGTGAACACTTGGTCAAAATGAACACTGTTACAGATCACCAACCAAAATGAATAGTAAGTGTCCAGTGAACACCTAGTGTAATGCATCACACCCAGTGGACACTTAGTCAAAATCCCCAACTCTCCTACATAAGGAAGAGAGAGGCTTATGTCCAGCCAAAATTGTTGCAAGACATCATGTACCCCACAATTCTATTATTGATTGTTCTAGAACATTTTACCATGTTTTTCTTCTCTATCTAAATTGACAAGTTATGTCCTGTGCCTTTGACATGGACATATCTCATTGGGGGCTTTGCCCCCAAACACCTGACTAAGACCCAGCTTTAACCTTGCTGTACTTCATTTGTAAGGGTGACCTCTGGAGGCTGTGGTTCAGTCACACAGCTGGCAGAAGGAGATCCAAAGTATATTCAGCGTCTATGAGAAGTTCTAGCAGTCCAGTGACTCATCTGGCAGAGAGTGATCAAAAGAGAACAAGTCTAAGGATTTCCAATGCCAGTGTTCAAAAGATTTACTCTAGAGTCTCTAGACAAAACACTCAACAACAACTCAGTCTGGAGTCCAAATTCAAAAATGGAAGTTCATTGTAATTGGCCCTGCTCTTCATCCTCCTGGAATGTGACCACACCAAAGTAAAGTAGACAACATTTAGAAATCAGCACCCTTATGTGATATGATTAGTAAGCACCAAGACTGGAAAGGTCTTGGGTCTCAAAAACCATTTTTTACCCTTGAAGGTAATGAAATCCATATCTATACACCATATTTACCATACTGCTTGCAAACTCCTTTTTGAGTTCTTTAGCAACACTCAGAGGTAGGATTTGGTGTCCATGATGCTTTTGGTTTGCCCATGCCACCTTGGTGTCAGGAGACTACTCCTTCTCTGACCTCTGCCCCTGTCAGACACCAATTCTCCTGGCCTGTTTCCACCTCCCTGAGGCTTGTTTGATGACTCTGGAGACCCCTGGAACTTTCTGTGATCCATTGTTGCATACTTTGGCTAACTCTGGTCACCTATCCAGTTGTTTCCATGCCTCTGGTGCCCCCTGATGCACTGCACTGAGCAGAGGAGATCCTTAGACTTGTTCTCTTTGGATTCCCCTCTGCTAGGTGATTAGTCTACTATTTGTATT
>JAGGAV010000064.1:0-47067 GCA_017657295.1 Termitomyces sp. DKA64 | reverse complement strand
GGGATCCTTAGACTTGTTCTCTTTGGATTCCCCTCTGCTAGGTGATTAGTTTACCATTTGTATCATCAATTACAATTGTAATACACTTCAGATTCCCCTCTGCTAGCTGCATGATTTAGCTGCTGCTCCCAGAGGTTGCCCTTACACACTCCTTTCTCTGCCCTATCAATTGGTCCTACTTATAGCCTCCAGACTGCACCAGTTCTCCCTGAATATGCTGACCCAGTTGCCTGCCAAGCAATGGATCAGGGGCTCTTCCCCCCCAACCCTAGCTCAGACCATGATTGATGTTTACCCAATGGCTCAACCTGCTCCCATCCCAGCCTCCAACTTAAATCATCCTTTTTTTCTGATGACAGCACACAGCATTAGACCTGCCAAGCTACCTACTAACTCTAGCTTGAGTAGGGTCCATAGTCCTGTTGCTCATCCCATACATGCCCACCAATTGGGCATCTGTCAAAAGCCTCTACCAACCTCCTCAGCCATTGCATCTCTTCAGGGATTACCAGGTGTAGAGATACGCAATAAATGAGTCCTCAGATGTCTCGACAAGTGATGTGTAGACAGCTTATATTGACCTGTAGAGATACACAATAAATGAGTCTACAGGAGATATAGTAAGTACTGATGAGTATGGGAATAAGTAGTTGATATGCACCCTCAGATGTCTCGACAAGTGATGTGTAGACAGCTGAGGGGCATCGGAAAATTATGGTATGATATGTGTAAGCAAAAATAAGGTTTAGGAATAAAGAAGAACAAATATCCGCCGACGCACCAGAGGTGGCGGCGGCAGCGGCGCAATAATAAGTGATCAAAAGTAAAAAGGAAAATTAAACATAGCCTAGTACCGTCAATCTCTAACACCAGGGAGGTGCAATCTAAATAGAGCAGAGAAGCATTGGCCAGATCATTCTCTGCATATGTGGGGTGGCTTGGAGTTCTGTGGCCCTTGTAGTCATAGTAGTCATAGTACCTGTCAATAGTACCATGCAACCATAGGTGTTGGGCACCTTGTGTATGTAATAAAGGATAAATGTTGGGTCTGTTACACTGCCACCAGCTTATGTCACTACTGACCAATTGCTTCCTGCCTCCTGAAGTCCCTGTAGAAGTCAATGCATCTTGTCAGTGTTCTGCCACTCCTTTACTCTCTTGGCAGTGTGGAAAGGCTGGCAACTTTTCCCATTACTCTCCTCAAGGGCTTGAAGTATGCTACCTTTCCCTGTCAAAGCAGGAGGAGTTGCTAATTCAGCTCCTCACTGCTAAGGACACCTCTGGAGACCCTTCACCAGATCCTTTCAGAGTGGAAATACCCGTCAAGGAAACCAGGGATTCTGCTGCCCCCACCCCCAAGTCATACAAGGACTTTTGGGAAAGCAGCAGATGAACTATATGCCTTCATTGCCTGATGACATTGGTATTCACTCTCCTGTCCATAGAATCAAATATACTTGCTGCTACTCTTTATTCTATGCCCGAAACTATAAGTATCCTCTCTGATATACAAAATCCCTTCTGGTCAAAACCTCAACCAGGAGTGTGCCCCCTCACCAGCACCCCAAGGTTAGAGCATTGTCTCCCTTACCACTACATTATTCATGACTTTGTGTTAGATATAGAGATTGCTCTGCCCTTGAGCCTTACTGCTTTCAGCTATCCAAGAAAGTGCCTTCCTAGTCAGGACAATTTCCAAGGCTTCTGAACGCAACTCACAATTGCAGGAACTTGTACCTCGTTCAACTGTTCAAAAATCAGACAAAGGCATAGCATCTCCTGGTGCCAGAAGCGACATCGTTGTCTTGCCACTATGTAAAGTTATGAGTGACCATTTCTCTTGTTCGAGTGCGCAATCTCGGACCTGTGGTTGTAATTGCACGGTCTGTGTTCTCTCGCTCTTGTCAGTACAACCATTGTGACTATCCCAATAGATTGACCCTCGATCAGATCTTTGAGTTTTGGCAAACAAGGATTTGTATGCCCTTCTTCCAACTCATCTTCAATTCAGCCGTGATGACAAGGCTTCTGATGAGAGGCGACTGGCCTTTCAAAGCGGTATACCTTTCCCCTATTGGGACCTAGGTTCTACGTACGGGTTCTCAATGTGTGATAATGTACAGTGAGCTTTGCAGGCTTCTGCGCCACCATCTTCTGAAATGATGCGATGACAAAACATTGTCACGAGATGTTCAAATGGAGAACACCTCCTAATCTGAGACACTCATGAGCGACGAATACGCCTCATCTGGCTACAAAGGCAGTCTGGTCAATCCGAGCCTGAACGAGGCACCTAACAAAAGACAAAAAGATTCTCACACCGAGCACGGCGGAATGCAACAACAGGGGGATCAGAACACTGACCATCAAACCCTTAATTACCCATCTCCTGGAGATTGTACGTCCTTTCCGTTCGATGCCATTCTGAAGATCCGTAAGTTTTCATTTGGCAGCAACAGCCGAAGGAGGTTACGGCTCACCTGCAAGTGTCTGGTCTGGACAAGCACAACGCGGGAACACATTGGGCACAGAGACATATAAAGATGATTCGAAGGTGGATGTAGGACTAACGGACCAGGGGAAGGACGGAGAGCCATTGAAAGACCAATTCGACGGGGGTGCATCTGGTGATTAACATCACGTAAGTCTTGTCATCACTTGCTCTGCCTAGAGCTCAGGTTCGACGCAAAGCGGCCACAGGCAGTAGGTCTTCACAGAGATGTAAAGAAGACAGATGGTCACTTAATAGCTAGTCGTAGTGGAAGCAGAAATCGCGTACAAATATACTTTCCGACGCTCATGTCTTTCATTGCTCTTCGTCTCGAACATCGAGGGTTATACCAGGACTGAGATGATAGTTCTTACTCTGGTAACGTGAGAAAGCCTCAGCAGTCCCTAGATTGATGAAGGAGATGGGTCTCCAGATAATGAAGAAGTTGGAAATCTGTGAGAAACAAAATATAAGTGCTTGGGACTTGGAACTCTCCCTGTGAAGGACATTTTCACGCTGTAACTGACGATCAGAATGTGTGGTATTGACGCCAATGACGGGTCCGTATCGCAGTCAGAGTAGAATACCACCGTTCTTCGGTGTTTGACTCGACATCAAATTTTCTCTGAAATTGGTTGGTCAAAGTTTCTGTAAAGATCGATTGAAGATCGGGAGGCGGGTTTCTAACTTTGTTAGGGAAACCACTGAGCACACAGTTTCCTGGAGGCACCAAGGTGGATACGCGCGATTATTAAAGTAACATGTTTCGTTGAGTCCTCGTGGTCAATTATCCAAGTCTGAAGCAGACGCTTCAAGACATTTCAAGCTTCAAAGTTCGCCCGCTGAGTGCTAGGTGAAGGCACCATTTGGTAACTGTAGAAAGGGGCAGATGAACTCGGTAAAGATCACGATTCACTTGGCGATCCTTGGATCATTGTCTTGATCACGATTTGGCGAAAAGATGCGATTTCTGTGATCTTGTCAAAAAGTCCGATAATCTCGTGAGGCCCAGATATGAGGGCTGAGTTATGATCTGCCTTGGATCTTGATCTCCTGGCTTTGCGGGAAGACCTGACATATAGCTTGAAAATCGGGGTTTCCCTCTGAGCAAAAATCAGCCACACAAAATTTACGAAATCCCAGAAAGGATTGAGGTGAATGTTGCATTTCGAAATACGAGCTCTTGTGAAGACCCGGCATGTAAATCAGAGGAGATTACAGGATGTAAATCAGATGAGATTACAGCATGTCAATTAGAGGGAGATTATCGGGACTCTCCGGGGGAAAAATTGTGCGCGCTATTTCACGTGATCGTTCCATCTTGACCACGTGCGCGACAACCATCGAGACCACTGACTCTTCATGAATGAAATTTATAACCATCTCTGTCTACAGTCTGTTCATATAATTCAAGCCACGCCAGAAACAGATAAACCGAACATTTACGACTCAACACCTCAAAAGCTGAGCAGCCGTCGTACCGCAACCATATGATACTCACCGACCTTACCGTCGACCTCCCCGAAAGCAATAGAGTCCCTAGACATGCACCTGCTACACCGCCCGATGCGCGGGGACCCTTGAATTCAAGACCTACATCGCAGTTGCGGCGTATGACGTGGATTCCTATATCGCTGAGTCTCGGTGCGATCGCTTGTAACATGGACATACAGCTGAAGTCTTGATGGGAAACAGTTTATTGAAAATAATTCCATCTTAATTACGAGCGCCGGCCATCTCCTGGGTGGATCCCATTTCGCCAAATGGTGTGTAACTTTCTTTAGGATTTTGATGACACGTTGAGGGTCCTCAGGACAACAACGATGCGCAGTATCGGAGCTTTCGGAATAAACTTTGGCTGTTAATAGCTCTGGCAACCGCATACCTCTCCTTCAAATGCCTTTGGAAACGCTTAGGGACGGTGCCACCCCAGGACAATACCTATCTCATTCGCCACAACCTCTTCTTCTCTGTTTTTTCCTCCTGGGTACTACATGGGACAAGTTTCTTCAAGATTCTCGTAATATTATCCTTAAATTATTCTATCGTGCGCTTTTGTGGTGATAAGAAAATAGGTTCAGTGTTGACCTGGGTGTTCAATGCAGCTGTTCTCTTTGCGAATGATCGATTCAATGGGTATCGATGTGGGACTCTTGCCTTTATTGGAGGTGTGACATCGGCACTCGTCAACTCTCTGCCAAATCTTTGGGCTAGGATAGCTATTAAGGCGTATATTCACGGTGGCATATCATCTACAAGCTCACTATGGTTCGTTTGGTCTCCTTCCGCATGGACTATCACTGGGCTTGCAAGACCTCCACATCTCGGGAGGTAACGTCCTCTTATCCTCCCATGTCTCTTGTTAACCCTGATTTCTCTTTTGAAAGCGCAATCGGAACCGCACAATAACACATGCAGACCGAATGTTTCCGCACCCACCAGTACATCTTTCTCAACTACCTCTTTTACGCCCACCACCCTCCCCTTGAACTCGCGGGTCCGATCGTGACGTTCAACGACTACCTTTGGCAGCATCGCCAGCCTACGAACATACCTGGACGCATGAAGACTCTGGACTTCATCCGACTCATCGCGTCGGTTCTTGCCATCGAATTTATACTCCATTTAATGTATGTCGTGGCCATCAAGGACACGAGAGCTTGGAAACAGCGCAACTTCGGCACAGATCAATATGATTGGATTTTGGAATCTGATTATTGTGTGGCTCAAGGTGGTTTTCTTCGAGTGCGAGAGGTTTGGTATTAGACTGAAACTGAGGCTAAACCTGCCAGTTACTCATTCCATGGCGCTTTTTCCGACTCTGGGCATTGATGGATGGTATCGAAGTCCCAGAGAACATGATCCGATGCATGACGAACAATTACTCGACCCTCGGTTTCTGGCGATCCTGGCCACCGCTCATACAACCTCTGGATTATTAGGTGCACCTACCATCTACATCAGTAGTTTCTACTGACTTCACATATTAAATAATACCTACAGGTACATCTACATACACCTTGGTAGCTCGAAGCGCGTATCTTTGAATATGCTTCTGATCTTCACATTCGTCGCGCTTTGGCACGACCTCACTTTTCGGCTTCTTGCACGGGGTTGGCTCATCGGTCTCTTCGTTGTCTCTGAAGTACTCACGACGCATATTTTTTCCTACGGCCAAGGTACGTTCTACTTTATAATCATATATATTTCTCGGTCTTGTTCGACATCCGTCTCCCCGGACATCCATATTTAGTTCAGTTGCCATATAGTCAAGTCCACAAGTGATTTTTAGCGAGCTGCCCTTGTAGGCGTGTTATTGTGGCTGACAATGGTGATATGTTAGTTTGTCCAGGGCCATCCTGGAAGATGAGACGCGGGACTCTGAGCTTCGAACTTCCTCTGCCCTTTTCGAAACTCCCTTTCTTCTTGTCACTTCCTGCCTAACGCACTAGTGCGATTTGCTCGCGATTTTCGCTTCCTGTGCTTTCTCGCTACTTCAGTCGGATTTGTCGGACATTGGTGTACTTCCTTTTCTTGAAATTCATAGTGCGGATCCGAGCTGTGGTATTGCCACGTGTGTGCGGCTGGTGGCGTGCTGAATGTGCTCATGCGGGGTAAGATTTTTGTGTAGCAGCTGTTTGGTACGGGCAAGAATAAGTGGCGTGGATCTCTTTTCCATGTAAAGATCTATTCAATCTTTGTTCTTTCTCGATGTAGGACTTGCGTTCCTTGGGGTGGCGCGTGCAGTGCTGCTCGTCGGGGTTTAGTTCATGTTCGAGTACCGGTACGTTGGCCTGCCGGTGTGGAGAGTCTGATAAGGTAATTTCCACAGAGAAGAGGAAAATCGAAAGGGGATATATCGGAGGTGCTAGGCCGCTGGCGGGCGGGGCATTTGCAGCGGATAAACTAAGTACAAGCCCTGCAGTAATGTATGTGTAAGTAGGTCACTTTGACTGTGTGTTTGTTAATGACGAAATGGGAAAGATTCGTTGTCGTAGGGAACCACCCATATGCAGGGATGTACGTTATATTCAGTCCTGGTGTAGACTATCTCTATAATGGTAAGATAAGAGAATTCGGAAGAGAAAAAAAGGAATGACCCCTGACTATAGGTGATCGCATCAAATTTCATGACGATATCGTGACGATCCGGATTCGAGAATTTATTGAAGTCATCGATGGATGACTCTTCCCGACGCTCGCTCGCTTTCCCTCTTGCTGGTGCAACGTATTTGTAGAGGTAGGGAGCAAAGAACAAGACAGAGTGCGTTATAAATGGATAGATACATACAAAGGTATTAAAACTATGCCCCTGAGTACTGTGCGGCGGCCGCATCAGAAAGAAAAGGGACGATCTGCAAGATCTTGCAAGATGTCCTTTCTGCAAAGGGCGATCTTGTTATTTGCATAAGGCATAAGGCGATCTAGGGTTCTTTTGGAACGCCCCCACACGTGCAACCCCGAACTCGGCGCAAGTCGACGCGATGTATTTTCGAGAAATCCGTAATGGTATATCATCCCCGATCTCAACGTTGACTAGTCAACTTTACTTCAAACTGTATTCAAGTTCCTCCTTTCCCTGACTATCCGCTCTGACTTGTAACCCCTGCCATTGTTGCACGACTCATCTAACGACGAATAAATATGGTACGGTGCCTCGTCCTTCGTTGTTGCTGTCGCGTCTTGAGTCATGTTGATACCCGCCGACAGACTGTACCATATACCAGCGAATACCCCCCGTCAAAGCGGGCGGAGCTCCAGATTAAATTTGTCATCGTTGGTGGAGGCATCTCCGGACTCGCGTGCGCCGTCGCACTTCGGCGAATTGGCCATAAAGTCGTTCTGCTCGAGGCGGACAGAACACTTGACACACAAGTACGTAGACCACTGTTCACCTCTTATTCTGCAATGATCGTTGATGGGTGTTCTTTCCGTATGTATGTAGCTCTTGGGAGGATGTCGTATGGCGCCGAATCTCGCAAAGATATTATACAATTGGGGTCTGCACGATAAGCTTGCCCCAATAGCCGTCAAGTCTCAAATGATCAACCTCATATCCTGTGAGCCCTCTTCTCTTACCTTTATGCAGCCACTGAGAGAAAGGACAGTCCACACAGGGGAGTGTCTGGGCCCACACGTCTGGGACGAGGAGATGCTTCGTGAAACGCGCGGGGAGTTTATTTTTGCACATGTGCGTCATATTTGTCTATTCACCGAGGCTGACGTTGACTTCACATGTTTTCCTCGATTTCTCTACTTTTCATCATGTGATCAGTACGCGGATCTGAGAAGTCTTCTCTATGATACGGCGGTCTCTCTCGGCGCCGATATCCGCCTCAACTCTCCCGTCGCCGCGATTGACCCCGACGACCAAAGCGTCACTCTACGCTCCGGCGAAGTCTTAGCAGCTGACGTGATTGTCGGTGCCGACGGCGCGTATGGACTCGCCCGCGGGCTCATCACCGATGACCCTCCAGCGCCACATCAATTTGTCATGTACAGCACCACTATCAATAAAAAAGCTATCATGGCCGATCAGGATTTACGATGGCTCTACGACCAGCCATATGTGCGTCACCCATGGTTAGAAATTACTCTCTCTGAAATTACATTCGCCCAGAGGTCCATGTTTTCATGGTTTGGTGATGGACGCGCGGTTCTCGGATTTCCTTTAGGTGGCAAGGAAGAATTTGCACTATTTGTTTATGGACCTGCAGATGGTTTTGACGGTACTTGGACGCAGCCGGTACTTCTGGACAGCATGCGTGAGTGCTTGGCGTCCTCGGAAATACGGTACCTGTCGATCTTTTTCTCTGTATGGGAATGGTCCTTGCTTACTGCTTCGAATTAGGCTACAAAAACTTGGAGAGCTCGCGACACACGCGACATGTGTGCCGGTTCAGGATTTCAAGGCGCTAGATGAAGAAGATTGGGTACATGAGTCCGGTCGGATGCTCCTGATAGGTGAAGCCGCCCATCCATATCCTGTAAGCCAAGAATATAGCATCCTGCAATTCAATTCGACATGTTTTGATTGTTCCAATATCCAGCCCGGCGCCATCCAAACTTGCGCCATGGCAATCGAAGACGGTGCCGTCCTCGCCAAATTATTCTCGCACCTCCGCTCACCTGACCAGATTACCCCCTTCCTCTACGCATTTGAATCCCTCCGGCTCAACCGCTGCGCGACCGTCTGCACCAAAGAGTTCGGAGACATCTATTTCATGACGATGCCTCCTGGGCCACAGCAAGAGGGGCGCGACAATCACTTTAGATCAAGGAGAGATAGGGGCTTGAACGTGCTTGATGCAGAATCGGCTGAGGAGGAGTGTCCACAGTGGACGGAGATCAAGGAAGTGTTTGGTTACGATGCGGAAGATGAGGCGGATAATTGGTGGCAGGAATGGGGGCTGCTCAGGGAGCGCGCGGCGGGCCGCGTGGATGTGATAGAGGGAGGACTTGCTAACATAATTGTAAAGCAACAGGTGGGTGTATAACGTCCGCCCTTCCCCATTTTTCTGTTTTGTCGCGTTGTTCTCGCTTTGTCTGCTTGCTTGCTTGCCCTGCTTGCTATCTCTCTTTCCTCTCCTTTTTGGGTTATTGCTATCTGTTCTTGGTTCTTTTTCGGGAGATTTAATCTGATTTTGAGGATCCAGTTGAACCATAGGAACATGAGTCCATTTCCAAACTCGAAGATTGGGCGGAGTAAATTCCACTAAAGGAAACAGGCGAAATCAATTGCGAGACGACTGCCACCTCGACGATGGTGATGTAACTCCTTGCGGATATCAGTCGACACCTGAACGCACCAGTCACCTTCAATGTTCGCTGGGATACTTATTCGCCCACTTCCTTATTCGGCTTCTTTTCATCAGGTTCGCTCTTTTTAGGCATTTTTGACGGGGATATTATCGACGTTTTCTGACCGCATCCACACTCGCGGTTGGATATCTACATTACATTACATATCTGTTACCAACCACGTGAACGTACCCTTATTTTTGTAGACCCATTTATTTATGAAGACGCCATTTGAATTTCATTATACCGCCGCAAAGCTCCACCCTATAGCGAACTACAGGGTTAGAGACTCATCATCGTCGGTCTTTAGCTTTATGCCTTGTCGAGACATCTAAGTATACTATACCATACTATACCTCTGAGCGATGTCGCGGTTTCACGTTTGGCAGCGTATATATCTACGCACTTCTACATTTCTGCTGAGGGTAAGACTCATATCGAAACCCCCATGTTGTGTAAAAAATATATGAGCCTAAGCTAAGCTATAGATGGTAATGGAGCTACCTGTCGGTGCTTAACGAGGTTAACCCTGTCGTCATGAAGGAGCATCATCCTGGCTATGGTGCCGACGGCAATGGTCGTCAGTCAAGCTCCAAGCACGTGCAGGACATAGGGGACATGGATAGAATTGTACATGTGAAAGATAGATAGATACACGTGCGGGATAAACGGGGCGTTAACCGCACGCAACACTTATAGCATACGTGTTGCAGCTCCGGCACAAAATTTTCACCGGGACCCAATAAGCATCAACAAATTCACTGCCTTACGCTTCCTGCTCCCCCCCCGTAGACTGAAGTGAAGTCTTCCTGGAATCGTGATCGTGGCTCATGCTCGGGGCCCGGGACTGGTGCTCCTGGTGTTGTTCCGTCACGGTTTCCGGCTGATACTGGTGGTGCTCGTGCGGCAGTAAGTCTGGGGGGAGGGATCATTAACGGCGCCATATCAGTGTCATCAGACGCGCCCTGGAGCTGACCTGGAGCTACCTCCGCATGTCCTTCTTCGTGTCTGTTACGCTCCGGCTGCTCGGGCTCAGGCTCGCCGCCGCGTTCCCGATCCTGATCTCGTCCCCGGTCCTTGTCCTTGTGTCGCCTCCCGTCTCTGTCTCTGACACGCTCTTTCTCTCGTTCTTTATCATCACTATGCCGGTCCCGTTCTCTATCCCTCCGATCCCTATGATGATTTCTGTCATCTCCGTACCTATCCCTGTCTCTTTGGCCACGATGATCACGATGTCTCTCCCTCTCCTTCTGCTCTCTCCTCGCCCGACGGTCTTCCCGACTCTCTACATGTTCTTCATTTGCATCAGCGGGATACGGAACGTACGTAGGAGACATCATGACCGGGACGATCTCCGTATGGTGTCCGCCTCCTGCCTCTGCTTCACGGACCCGGTCTCGCTCGCGCCGCCGCCGGTCATCACGATTTTCGTAGTACCGATCACGTTCGTCTCGCCTTGAAGAGTATTTGTCCTGGTAATACCTGTCGCGGTCATCGCGGTAGTGTCTGTCCCTGTCATCGTAGTGTCGCCGTCGGTAGCGGTCGTCCCGGTGTCCTCTGCTGTCGTAGTATCTATCGTGCTGCCTCTGGTCATTGTGGTATCTGTCTTCCCTGTATCGTTTTTCCCTCTCCATCTCTCTCTCCCTCTCCCTTTCTCTCTCCCTCTCCCTTTCCCTCTCCCTCTCCCTTTCCCTCCCCCTCTCCCTCTCCCTTTCCCTCTCCCTCTCTCTTTCCCTCTCCCTATCCCTCCCCCTATCCCTCTCCCTCTCCCTTTCTCTCTCCTTTTCTCTTTCTCTTTCTCTTCTTCCCCTTCCCCTTTCCCTTTCCCTTTCTGTTCTTTCTTTTTCCTGTTCTCTTTCTTTTCTCTCCCTTGCCCTCCTTATCCGTTCGTACTCAACGTCTTCATCATCCACCCTTCCATTGCCATAGAAATCCTGCTCGTCAGGGTCATCATTATCCTTAGAGCGCTCCTGCTCAATAAGTGGATGTGATGTCAATGGGTCGTCAAGCGACAGAGGCTCTGGACGTTGCCTTGTCTTGTCCTTATGCCGGGATGAGGTATAGCCTTGGTTTCTGCTCAAAGACAGTTCTCCCATTTCGGAAATAGGATCGTCCCTTTGACGAGTGGAACCCTGGGATGCGTTGAGTATGTGAAGATGGAAAGAAGGCAGGAATGGTAAAATATAATAATAACAAGGAGATAAAACTTGCTAGAAACGCACTTTGCGAGATGCATGGTCCCGAGAGGTTCCAGAGGGTTCAGGAGGGATGGGGATGGGCACAGGTCCGGGGTCACGTAAGGATTGGCCGCGGTGATGTGAGCTAACGGAATCATGTTGCTAGAACGTCCATCAGTGGTCACAAATACATACAATATACACAAGTGAGCGCACAGGTGGCAATGTTGCAGCTGGTGAGGCCACCTCACTGTGATGTGAGGACGACGGCCCGCTCCTGGCACCCTCGAACGCCGCCTGTTTTTACGCTTAAGTTATCTGGACAAACGTTACACACATGATACGTACCTGTACATCCTCATACAGAACTTTTGCCTTATCACGAAACTCGTCAGGGGACAGAGGGCCTTTCGTCAACTTCTTGCCCTTAGGTACCCCTCCATACAATCTTGATAGTATCAACCCCCAAATGGCAATGAGTGACGAACGAACAAACGTCAAGGCACTCACTCTCCCCAGCGATCCTGCAAAAGCTCTAGATGTCCTCTCTCGAACGCATGCTGGTAATCCTGGTTGTTAATGAGGTCCGTCGTCTTTGATAGGTATTTATATCCCTCTTGCACGAGTGCTTTGCGCTGATTCAGTTCCGCATTCTCAGCAGGGTCCTTGGGAGCGCGCCTGAATAGCGCCAGCAGCCCTGGACTGCGTTTTGGCACTTCAGTCGCCGTCGTCGTGGCCATTGTGCAGCTGCAGAGGATGTGTCTGTGTGGCTGGCCGAATACACTTAATAATGGGAGGAATCAAGATGTGTGATCAGAGTTTGATCCCATCTATTTCGCCCAATAGATATATATATGGACGTCGACTTAGTCGTGTACCAACCTTGCAGCAACCTGGTACTTTCTATTGTTGTTCTGCAGCAGGGGTTTCCTGAGGGACTATGCAAGAGACGATCTGTGCTACCTTGTTTTCAGCCGATGTGCAATTGTCTTATCAAAGTAAAAATGATACCGCGCTTGGCGACATTACCTTGACACGGAAGTTTGTTCTCCGACAGCACTGTCCAGGGGTCTTGTAGGTAGCTGATCCAGTTATATTGATAAGCTCGAACTTAGTGGTGACAATGAATCCAAGGTGGCAGATTCATGGCTGAGTAGTGGGCAAGTGGCAGCAAGCATGATCACTAACAGAGCGCGCGTTAACATGCCACGTGGGTTAACGTTACTGGGCACTGTCTATCTCCCAGCTATTCACACACTTCTCCAGTGTATTGACGGAGGGCGAAAGATCTACAGTGATGTCGTTTGCCGCTTATCGCTTGTTTAGTCGCATAGGCAAGACTGTTGACCACTTTCCATACTTTTAAGACGTCAGTATAGTGACCAGAGCGTTTACAAACAAGTAGGAACAAGAACATCGAAATTTATTCTGCATTTGTAACGATGTTGTGATATATAAGTTGATCATTTCAGCTTATACAACTCAAAAGAGTCCGTTCTACTCTATTCGTCATCATGTGCATCTAGTTGAATTCGAGGACGATGCGTCCACTAATCATGCCCTTCATCATGTCCTCGTATGTCCTAGAGAGTCTCCATCAATAATGGTACCAAGCGAGCAGAACAAACCGCACTTGACAGCACCACGAGATGCAACTTCAATAACTTCAACGACATCCTGCCGGTTCCCGACGTGCGAGCGAAGGATGCTGATGCTCTATTAAAAAACAAACATTGCTTGTGAGAACGTATAAAAGTATCTCAAACAAACCTTGAAGACAGGGAAGAAGATGGTGCTTCAAGATTGGCTTTGCCTGGGAGCCCGACGGCCATGAGAGTTCCACCGCATCGGAGGTAATCAACGGCTGGAGTAACCTGAGGACTACGAATGACAGAGGAACTCGAGTGTCCCGGAGATATACAAGAATGAAATGCGAACTGAAGCAGTGGTGACGACAGCGGAATGGGCCACAGCACCGTCTGTTGCTTTCTTCACTCTTTATAGTCGAACCAAACATCGCTCCGGTATCTTTATAAAGTTGCTTCTTTTGCGGTCCACTATCTCAGGT
Organism: Termitomyces sp. DKA64; assembly: GCA_017657295.1. Taxonomy (NCBI): domain Eukaryota; kingdom Fungi; phylum Basidiomycota; class Agaricomycetes; order Agaricales; family Lyophyllaceae; genus Termitomyces; species Termitomyces sp. DKA64. The sequence goes on along the minus strand of JAGGAV010000064.1, from coordinate 33,530 downwards.
GAGCATCGGGTACTAGTCGAGACATACGAAGGGTTGATATTATACGTATTACTCAGCGGTGGGTGAAGGCACGGAGATGTATGATCAGATCTTGATGAGAGCACCCGGACGCTGGCTAGCTTTCTCTAGGGAAGAGTCTCATCTGCATAGCGCTATCCAGAATTCCTGAGATTCAAACCTGATGAAGCCACAAAACAAATGCCAATTCCACCGTAGAGGGTCAACGACAATCAAAATGCTAGTAATTATTGGTTTATGCTAGTTCAGCGGCTATGTTGGACAAGGCATCACAGGCATCCGCTTTTCCCCTCGCTTCAGCTTGAAATCGCAACGATCTCCGTGCATCCAATTTGTTCATGATAACTTCTGCCACACAGCATTACCAAATAAGTCGGAGAGTACAGTATTGGTGCGAACCATGTAGGAATTCGACATTGTCTTGTCCGAATCACCGAAGGCCTTGACAAGGCTCGTCCAATTTCAGTTTGGTATGTCGTTGTATTTTCTACCGTATCAGCACAACTACAGGACAAGGAATTGGACATCACAGTTGCGTACCGGGTATTCCCATGGGATGAAACGCTTGATGGTGTAACCGATGTTATTAAGGACGAAGATCATGGGTTTTACTTCAACCCGAAGCATCCACAGAAAGCTCTTGCACTGTAAATTGACTAACCATTGGAACTGTCAGTAGATGAACTTAAATCAAGAAAGGCTTCCATCTCTGATGAACAATATGGATCCCATGACCTGACCCTTCCACGACCAAGAATGAGCCCAACAAGCTTCCTAAGGTTTAGGCATCAGAAACGGATCTATGTCGAAGCAAAGAATAACCCGCTGACCAGCCGATACTTCTCTAGAGAATTTGGCTGATTAAAACTGATTTAAAGGGATATCCCAAATTGCGATACTGGCAGTACCTACGCACTGTAAATGAAGGATATTAAAGAAAGGGTATTGTCTGCATGCCAGTCCCTGTCACAATGATATCGTGAGGCCTGAAGAACTCTGCAATGCGGGGCCAAAAAAATATGTGGGTGATGAATTTTGATTCCTCTTTCGGTATTGGAGCAAGGAACCTAGGGACAGCAAGTTTCGATGCAGCAATATAATAGGACTCCAATCGCTCCGTCAATTTGGGTATCAGCTCTTTCATGCCTATACCTTGAAAGGCAGCATGCTAAACAAACCTCAATAGTACGCTTGACAGGAATGCGATACGAAAAAGTCCCGGTATTGAAGTCGCGTCTTAAACACCAACGGAAAGCACGAGTTTGGCGGACTCGACCCTTTCTCTGATCTCGGGGCGGCTAACAGAACCCAAGTATCTGATTGAAGTTAGTTTGACGAATATGATGTCGGAAATAGACGCGATCGAGTCTCAAGCACGGCATTCCGTAAGATGCCGAAAGCATCTCACTGCAAGTTCCAGCAAGTTTAAAGCTCAAGCTGGAGCCACTCTAAAAATTTATCATAAAAGGGGTCAAATGAATCCGCTTTTACCAGTTCATGATGTCTCCTACCATGCCAAAGACTCATCACCGAGCAGCGATGCTCATCCAGGTCAAACACGACGACTACTCAGTCACTAGTCAAGACGCATGCTGAGCTTGCACCAGGCGATTGCCTCGTCAAGCTCGACTGTACTGTATGGCACATAGATCTTCACGTTGCAGCTGGTGACTGGCCCCATCTCGATGAAGAGTCCGCTTATTGGCGGCCATGAAGGTGTTGGCGTAATTGTTGCCATCGGCGACCATACCACAGGTAGTCCTGTTGATGTCGGAGATCGCGTCGGCATAAGGTGGTTAGCTGACTCGTGCCTCAATTGTGAGCAATCCCGGAAAGGTCTTGAGCAAAATATTGATCTTCATATTATTCCTGATTTGCTTTTGATTTTATTTTTCGTTCCATTAGATTGTGTTGAGGTAAAGATCAACAGATACACAGTAGATGGTACATCTTCGCGATATGTTGTTCGTACACAAGCGTATCTCTGTGATGAGAGAACTGATTCCAGGTTTCCTTCGTACGCCATGTTACGCCGATACCGGAGGACCTCGACAGTCGGGCGGCGGAATCTATCCTCTGTGCGTACTTATTGTCAGCGTTCAAATAGATGGTGTAACCGTCCATCGTGCATTACAGGACAGACAGACCATCAGGCGATTGGGTTGTCCTACCCGGTGCTGGTGGAGGTATCGGTCACCTCGGGTACACGTTTTTTTTCTTGCGCCTCCGGATGAAAGCCGTTCAATATGCGAAGACCATAGGTCTCAAAGTCATTGCAATTGGTATGCTCTCTTCCTTGATCCCACCCATCCTCTCCTTGCTGCTCTAAGGACACTGTTCATCTCCACAATGAGTAATCCCGTAAAGCGCCTGAGACACCCCTGGCCCTGAAGGAGCATGAAAAGAACGGTATATTGACAATGATTACTACCTACAGCTGCAGCGTGGCGCACATGGTTTCCACTTGGAAAGGGACAATCAAGATGGCCACCGCCCACATAGTCCGTCTTCCGAGCTGTTACTACCGCCTTTGCGATAACTATCATGAGTAACTGAACGGAAGACTCACTAGGTCTGAAGTTGTATACAGGTTCCGGCGAGGACGATTCTCGTCTTCCGTCATAACTGTCAAAAGTGAGCGAAAAAGAGAACTGGTGCGGCTATGAAGGACGAATCGTAATCTCTCCATCTTCATCTCTAATGGAGCATCAAAGTGGCGTTCTGGTGACTCAAAACACCAAAGTCCACGGCATGATACGCCTTGGACACCGGCATGTATATCGGTTTTGCCAGCGAACAGTCGGGCTAGTTCCTTGAACATTGGCGTCCTAACCAGGCCAACGAGGCATCAGAATCGATCAAATCATCCAAATTCATCTGCAGCCCGTCCTCTCCAACTCAACGAAACAGTCATTCAACGTCTAATTTGAGTACTCTCTGCGGGTCTTGGTCCTGATTGGGTCATAAAAGTGCGAAGTGGGTGCCCTCAAACTCCGCAGTACTCAGGTTATATAAGTATATATGGTTCTGAAGTCGATCCAGAATGCCTATAAAAGAAGGGCCCTTCATCAAAACTCTCAGTTTTGGTGAAGACAGGCTTCCCAGAGTCAGAGAGACTGCGCTGAAAGATTTTTTGAGCTTAAGGATTATAAACCTTTGATTCATGGCTTAACGCTTTCTGGTGCCGGATGGAAGCGGCGAGCTGGAAACGATGCAAACAGTGTCCCATCGTTCAGAGCAAAAAGACGATCTCCACCGATGATTTCTATGATCATACTGGACAGTAGCTTAAAACCCATGGAAGAAGTAGAGCTCAATCTACTTACGCTTCCATGTCAATGACAGACAAATTTATCAACCACGGGTGGTATTATACAGAGTAGTAAGAAGCGAAAAAAGACGAGAGCGTCGTAAAAGTTCATATTTCGATCGGAAAGAATGATGACAATGGAAGAAGACAGGGGCCTTGCTGAAAGACAATTCGTTCTGCGTTCAACGTGCATGTCCCAAGACATGCGCACTCTCTTGTACCAGTCGTGTTTTCACCCCTCCGAGAGCTTTCTCCCTGTCAGCCAGTATATTCTTGTGTCCATCGACCTTGGTATCGAAGCTCGCGAAAAGTCTCATCTTAGACCTGCGACATCGAACAGCACGCTGAGCATTTGTATGGTCAAGATAAAAAAGGAGGACAGACGTCATATGATTTTTGACCTAGAACCATTCGGGCGTCAGTACACGTGGGTTGAAGAGGATGAAGGGATACTTTCAAAATCAAGAATCTTGGCGTATCGCGCCGCTTGCTCTGGCATAAAAGGTACAACTGGCTCCAGAAGATATGGATTGGCATCAATAGGACGTACCTTCCGCACCCGCAATCCACTCCTCCATCGTACAGCCTTTCCACCGCTCAACGCACCGCTCGTACTGCTCTGCACGGTCCTCAACGTAAGCATCGGCCTCGCACCCCAGCAGTCGAGTGAGTCCGCCTGAATTGATCGTGAAACAGTTACTGTTGTCATTCATTGGACTCATTGGCCGATGGGAATGTTCGTATGTTAAGTGAGTCGCATGGTCGGGGGTGTCACTTTGATTCAGTGAATGGACAGAAACGGTGCCTGGGCTTGAAAGGTGAGAGGCGATGGATTTCGCTCTCTGTTTATACCCATCCTAACCGACGCCAAACTAAGCACATATAGCCACGAGAAGGTATTCGCTTACATCTTCCTTCCTGTACCTCTTGAAAACATTCCCTTCATTTTGATGCTCCGGGTCGAGTTCACTGTCGGGGTAAGGACGTTTGAGTAACAAAGAATTGGCCCTGTTTAAAGTCAATTGCATATTATCAGACACAGAAGCACGATCGGCAGGTGGTCGCGTCCCGTCGGAGTTGAGGAGTACGCGTTGAGGGCCTGTTTGGTTCGTCGAGTTTGAAAAGTTGAGAGTAAAGGGCGGTAGTGGCGGCATTTCCGGGTCAATTGTGGTGAGATTACGCGCACCTCTTGAACGAAGTGAGTCCGGAGGGCTGGGGAGTTGAGATTTCTGCATTTCTGGAGGAGCATGAGGGTTAGAAAACATGAATCCTAGAACTGAGTTAGATATATGCGCGTCGTTCTTGGACTGATCGTCGTTGGTCGTCGAAGTAGGCAAATTTGGCATACGGAACATTGGTTGGGGAGCGTTAGACGTGAAAATACCAGAGGCTGAGTTGGTGGAGAGACTAGGCGAAGACGGGCGAGGCGCTTGACGTGGAATTGGAGCGATGATTTGCAGGGAATTACTACGATTCGGTTCTTGATTTTGTTTTGAACGAGGATCAGCAGTTCCGGGCCTCATGGGAGCCTTCTCTGGTGCAAGTTGAAATGGTCGTCTCGTAGAGTTTTGATTGTGACTTTGGTGGGTGGAGTTTCTTCCTTTCAACAACGATGATGTGTTAAGCGGTCTGGCTTCGCCACTGAGAGAGACATTCTTCGCGGCATCTGGCTGGGAAGTAGCTACTACCTGAGTCTTGTGCACATCAGAGATATTGAGAGGGCTATTAGGATCGATCGTGAAAGGAGAATTAGCAGCAGTCTGAACTTCCTCCCGAGGAGTAACGTGAGAAGGAGGGCGAGGAACCGGCACGAAGGGCGTTCGCGCACTCATAGCAGACGGGAGATAGTGCTGGGGAAGAGCAAGAGACGTCAAGCGCAAACGAATTCTATTGGTCCTTTTATACAAGTTCGGAGTTTGCGGGCCGTTGTGGCCACGCTTGTTTGACGAAAATCTCCATACACCTCAAGAGAAGGCAGTCATTTTTACACATCTTGGCTATGACTTGGCCATGCTTGGCTATGTCTTGTGTACGCGCAGATGGAAATAGTCATCATCGGTACCGTTATCAATGCCATACAATCTAGCCAAGGAGATCTGAGAATTCCCGTCGTACCAATGAAAATCCTCAAATGCTTCTCTCCTTCAATCTCGGGTGCCATAACCCAGTATAGTGAAACCGACTCAGCATGGGAAAGGAAGCACTGTAGACGGATTGATTAGTCATCCACTATACCGTGGCGTAGGGTACCAGCAGTGTCCAAATTTGGCGCGCATACAATAGTTGTTGATAACGTTGATGGAAATATCATGACATTCACGACCATATCAACGTTACTCGTGCTGGGCAGCTTCACGCATGACAAGCAAGACAATCGTATTACAATGGCAGAACACAGACGAAGACTAACAAAACCCTCACTCGACGGCCAATTCTCCCTCCTGTCCAGGTGCTCTACGAAGTCAAACACCATGCATCAAGCGCCACTAGCGAAACCCAAATATATATTGGGCATTCGATGCCACAACTGCCAACAAAGACTAACAACCAAACACGACAAAGCAATACAACAAAGGCCGCCAAGTCAATACCCTTATCGAGAAACAACACGCAAAACGGGAGGAGCTGATGCAACTGAGGTCTCATATTAAAACATCCCAGGCTAAGTAGAATATAGTCAACACGATGCCTCAACACCAATATAATAGAAAAGGAGGTCAGAAGCAAATGTTGTTATTAATCAAAGCCGAAGCTCAGCAACAGCTTCTAGTTGATAATTTTGTGATATTTCATCAAAATATGGGTCGAACACCGACGAAGAGCGAACACAAGACGTTCCACTCACTGGTGTGGCGAGGACAAACGAGGACCGATCCTAGGCCAAGACTAAAACGCAATAATGGTAGATCCTGTCATAAAGACTATAAGCAAATGAAAGGGAAATGGTAGATAGGAGAGATCAGATTGGGTTGCCCGAAATTTTGAGCTGTGGCGGGCCTTTTCGGCAGTAATGATACGAAGACCGTCGTGATAGAGCATCATAAAGAGGTGCAAGGTTTCTGACACTCACATTTCTAGTAGTGGCTCTAGACTTGAAATCATACACAATCGTGGCGTTGCGGGCGACAAGCCTGAGAAACCTAAGACGCGATGAGTAACAACGCCTCATGATAAAACGACAGAAAAATCAGAAGAGTAAAAACAGCCATGGAATCTTCGTCAAAACCTTTCCAAAGAAAAGCTCAGGCGGTAATTCCTTTTTTATCATCAACGACAAGAAACATTTCAGAATACTCACGACCATTGAGAGCAACAAAGGTAATGATACTCGTGGTTGTCGAATTCGGGAGGCGGGGAATGAGGGTCCTATGGAAAAAGATGAGCACTAGGGTTGAATGATAGAGTCATGATTGGAGGGAAGAATCAGTGGATTGACAGATATAAAAGTAAAAGCATCGAGCCGTTGGCTCTCTTATACTCTAGTTTGAATGGTTTTGACTCATCCTGATAGAGTAGAGATGGAGAGTGGAGGAGGAAAGGAAGTATTGCTTACCCTTGTTCCCAACGTACAACTCATCGCTTCCTGACGCCCATTGACTAAGGAGCGAGTTGAATGGAAAACCTACAGAAGAAAAATTGAGTATAAGAAGGTGACTTTGAGAAGAGAAAACCGATCAGTGTAACTATGACAAAAAAGACACATCGTGTCCAGTCTAGGTAAAGACAGGGACACTCGAAGGTAATTTGGAAGATATCATCCATTCGAAAGTGTAGAAAATGAATCAAATGCTCACCCTGAGGCTGATATCATGAGTTGACAAGTTTACCCAGGCGAAATGGTGAAGGCCATGGACATGAGCACGAGAAAATTTCTGCATTTTGAAGGGCCATGATTAGGGCCGGCACTTAAGTCACGTGAAACTCAGACAAGTTCTAGGCTGTGGAACGTATGGATTGAACTCGATTTATCTACACAACCGAATGCTCAACGACGCCAAAACCTGATTTTCAAAGCTCAAATTCCAGCATGCAAAACACCTGTGTTATATTCCTGCTATCCCGCCGACTGACTCTTAGATTTGTGCCTGAAGAGTAGTACTAACTGATCTACAACAGTCAATGATCTTATTATCACTCAGAGTTTTGGGACATGTGGTGCATGACCTCCGCAAGGTCAAGGAGCGATGGGCTCAAGATTCTACGTCACGCTGCCAATGGACAATTCAGTGGGGTCAAGCGTTCCACTACTTTGCTTCCGCGCCACTTCGTTTTTCCTAGGGAAGTCTATGTATATTATAAGTCATATGATCTTGCTTTTCCTTTTTCTTATTTTTTTTGATCCACTAGCAAATGCTAACCATATAGATACTGGTTTCTCGTATGTCATCATCTCATGATGTGGATCGTACTCAACCTTAGTTCACATGGTTCTCGTATTTTAAAAAACGTGTTTCGATCCATGCTATAGCACTAAATTGCCTTCCGAGGTTGTATTCAAAATGTCTCCGCATTTCGACAAATAGCCTGGAATGGTTCGTTGCTGGGGTATCACTGCTCAAGCCGCTCGTTCTGACCTGCCGGATGTCCCATCGGTCGGTAATTGACACTCAGCATTCCTTCTCGATGGAGTCTTCGGGGACGGATTCTCGTCATCGATGGACTTCGTTCAAAGTATGCTCATCAAGTTTGACAAACCGTACATGGGCATGAAAGGTTTGCGAACGCATTTGCCTGGTTATAAATAATGGCTGCTTCTCTGGAGAAAAATAGGCATGATTAGATCCAGCACACGATCGACCTATTTCAAGTTGAGTTAGTTCGCAACAATCTGGCTCGGATGGGTGTGGATCTGTTATCATATTGCCCGGCTCGATGACCTCGGCGGCAGCTACAGATGTGCTAAGATCACCGGTGGAATCCCAGATGCTTTCAGATTTCGCACTTCTTTAAGAACTCATTTATAATCGTATATCCTTCAAGCTCAAGTGGGTGGATCAGCACTTGGGGCCGTAACCATGGATGGTGTTTACCCGCTGCAGATAATTATCGATATCAACAAGGACATATACAGGCCGTCCTGCATAAAAAGGTAGAGATCCTAATGAACCACTTACAGAATACTGCCGTCCTAGACTTCATAGCCTGCTCGTATTGACTACCAGTGAAAAATCTCCGCGAGCGTCGCTTTTCCTTCGTCAACGTTGCGGATCATCTCGTTGCATGGACTCAGAGTCTTCTCCCTTAACCGTAACTATTATCTCAACTGTGGTTACTAGCCAATGCTGGTTAGCAACACCTCGTACATCTTTTCCTGCTTGTGCTCCGAATTTTTGCCGACAGATGTTTGCTCAAATCCTGATATATGGAGACTGGACATATGACTTAACGCAGTTCTCAGCATCTTGAAACAGAAACCTGCCGAGATGGGCCTTATTGACCATATTATTAAGCATATGTGTGTGGGATTTGCTTCAACAGCTATAGCTAACCTCTCCTTTCTTTCCTTCCTGACATGGAATATTGTTGACCAGCATTGGACTTTTTTCTGCCTTCTATAAACTTGACCGGCTCACCCATACGCCGACGAAGAACGATATTCCAGGATCAGATAATGCCGAAACTTCTATGTTGCACTGAGATGAGAGAATGTCTTTTAACTCCGACTCCGATGAGTTCCAACTAAGTCGCTGCTCACCATGAATGGATTCCACATTATGACGAATAGCTGTGTCTCTAGATTTCTGCTGCTGCGATCTTTTCCTCTCACAAGCTTTCGATTTCGACTTCCATGCGTACTCCACTATTGCGAAGCACCGGTGGCATATTAGGACACTGGGCGCAAGTACTTTCGCTCGTCACTATGAATAGATTCTATCATATGACGGATAGCTCTATGTGTAGGTGTCTGCTGCTGCGATCTTTCTCTCTCACAAGCTTTCGATTTCGGCTTCGGTGCGTACTCCACTTCCGCGATACATCGGAAGCACATTCTCATCGTGCTATAATCAGATATCCCAGGATGGTTAGCCACCCAGTCTGACCTTGCGCAAGGCGGCCGCTGTTTTTCTCACCCAAGTTGGTTCAAATCCCAAATTTGCTACCCCATCCGGGAGTCCATCTATCCCTCAGTAAGGGGTTACATGGACCGTGGTAGAGCGCGATAAATATCGATACCCAGGGCTTCGCGCATCTTTGAAACGACGTCCATGTCCTTTTACCAAGAGAAACGCTGTAAAAAATACTCTCATGAAGTGTTTGATTGTGCCACATGGTTGTATACCATACACCTCACGAGTACTTAATTACGATTCCGGAGGATCTCATCGTGCCGAAACTCAAAACCTTGATGCATAAAATAGAAAGGACCTCAGGTGACATTGAAACTATTGTCAGCTCATGCGTGAGGCCGGGATGTGCCAGCAAGAATCTTTGGTCATTCTACATAGTTAAAAATAATGAGTCCGTTCCTCTCATGTTACAATGCCCCATTAATAGTGTTCACCAGTAAGGATTCTCACCCAATGACAGTTTGTTTGGTCTTGGAGAGCCGATTAATGACGTCGAGAGGAAGTCCAAGGTGTTCTTGAACCAGTTTGGGTGGTGTTAATGCGAGCCACTGCTCGACCGAACCCGTCAGAGTCCAAGCCATCAGGTCAAATTACCATCCGTACCTGGGCCAAACTGACATCTTGGAACTTGTCTATATGACATGTACCGTCAGGTATATAAACACGTATGAGCCAAGGGATATTCAGGTACCTGACTTAAATATCTCCAAGTATCTTAGTGTTGTATTTCCGGTGTTCTCGACGTAGTGACCTGATCACCCCGTCAGGGGAAAAGATGGAATAGCGTGATATATGACATTACCAAAGGTGGCGGGAACATAACCTTCGTTCCGAAAAGGAATAAAACCGATAGGCCTAGCCAAAATCACACATTGATCTACTCACCGATGTCTCCAGCCTGGTATTTCCATGGGAGATGGAACAGAAGTCATTTTTGAGGCTCACAGCTCACCTGATAATCGAATGTCCTGGCGTTCGACTGAGAACCGAAGATGGTCATACGGCCCGTGCCCTCACTAGGATGTTGTCTTCCGTGGGAAATTGCACGACCAGGAAACTAGTGGGGACGTACATGAAGAAACTCCATTCGTCCTGAGTTGGGTGCCACTAGGATTGTCTAAGTATATCATGATATACAAGCCCTCCATAACGAGGAATCTTACGTGAAGCTCCCTAGTTGATATCAATTAAATGGTTATCAACCAAAAGATACCCTGTACCCACCTGATCGCACCAGGGTTAACAACAACCTCTACATCGGACCATCAGAACATGAATTCCATTGTCTTGAGCAACTGGTACCCACCTGCGGCACTGGTTGTTGTAGAGACAGGGAATGTGGAAGTGTCAACGACCTTGACGCTACCACCTGAAAGTTGGGTGGCGTTGACCTGAGAGAACGGGAAAGTGAAGGATTGCGGAACAGTGCCTTGTGGGCTGACGACACCAGAACTGTCCGGTCCGGGAAGTGCTGCATGAAGCTTGTAAAGGGGATTTTAGGTCAAGGAACCGTTTTACCTGCAGGGAAGATGTAGAGCTCCTCAGCGGGAATTCCTGCAAGAGCGGATGCATTGCTGTACAGAAGATTGGAATAACAGGGCAAAAATAAGTGACACGCTCTCACACTTTGAGGTTCTTTTCAAGCACTGAGCGCAGGGGATCCGAGTTCGTTCTTCGAGAAACCGACTTTTATCACTTACCCTCAACTGGGACATGAGAGAGCCAATCGGTCACCTGAAGTCAAGTTTAAAACGGGTACATTCATACCCAAGGACTATAGGACGAACCAAAAATGTTGCATCTTCACTGAAGGCGCCATCATCGAAGACCTAGAGACATATCACATATGTATGATATTCAGCGAATGCAACCTCGACTTACCAGAATAAATTCAGTACCCTCTGGGTCGTCATCGGTTCCCTGAAGGGAATGTGGGATACCAGGTGGGAAAAACCAAATATCACCAGCGCCCTGGAAAGGGCCAGTCATAAAATATCCAGCTGAAGATCATAGAGTCAACGTACAACAGTTGAAATGAAGTTTCGCCCTTCGGTATCAACAGATGTTACCTGAGTCTTTCCCTTTGAAATTCCGGTTGATACATAACAAACTGTACGTTGTTCCCATCGCTCACTTTAAGGATATACGCCCACTATATGATATTGTTCAATTGGTAAGGACAGAGAAGATGCAACTCATATATACTTCGGAGGTGCTATGCCAATGAAGTTCTCTAATAAGTAACTGATCAGATCGCCGTCTATTATGTGAATTTTTCAACCTACCTGACCGCACCAGGTTCCAATCGCATATTAACACCCGCCAACTCTAGAAAAGAAACGTCGAGCAGAAACTCTTTCAAGAGCTCAAGGCATACCAGTGGCGAGTGGCATTTCGCCGACTAATATTCGATCAGTAGGAACGACGCCTTTAAGGAGACAATGCTTACTATTCTGATTTCTTGCCCAACCACCGGTTTGAAGCCTATTGTGACTGAGGCTGAAAGGCCACTTGGCGTTATCGCTTTACATAGGCTTAGTACGTGCATCACCGAAGTCAGAAACTTTACCTACATTGAACCATGATCAGTAGTGGGAGGTGCAATCAAATCGGGGTTCTGTTCAACGATTTCCGGATCTGTGGGGCCCAAGAGCGGAGCCCCGAGAGTACCACGAATGGGTTGAAGGTCCCCGATCAGGGGTTCATTTGGATCCAAGGAAATTACGGGTACCGTGGCCGACGGTTCGGAAGCGACCACCGTAGAACTGGGTTGAACAATGGAGTTTACGACAGAGGAAAATAAATCGATAGAGCTGGAGGTCGCAGCAGATGGAATGACAGAGCTGGTGGTTGCGGCAGATGAAACACCAGCGCTGGTGACGATCGTACCGGGTGAGACGACAGAGCTCACTGCACTGCTTGCAGCCGACGACGCAGCCGGAGCAGCAACGGAAACCCTGAAAAAGAGGAGGACAGAGAAACAACAAGTACACTTGATCATCCCGGCACTTTGAGTGGTCAAGTCGAGTTTGAATGCTCGATCCCAAGTCTTTAAAGGTCTTCGTTGGATATTTCTCACAAGAAACCGGACGAAAACAGGTTCAGCTTTTTGGCGTCGTGAACTCTGGGATGAGTAAGTAGTGGAAAGAAGTGACTCGAGGGAAATGTGTACAAGAGCCAATCTTTCCGTACCTCCGGACTATCGGAAAACCCGGCTCGACTGGGAGCTTGAAGCTAGAAATAAGATCGGAGGTGAACATACTACACCAAGCGAACCATGCACACGAATCGCCCTGACGAATAGTGATCAGTTAGACTCATTATTACGCATTATTCTGCATGACATGCACAGTGTGTAACGGTGCGAACCGGTCAGAAAGAAGATGAGCAATCTTGGGATTCACAGATTACCCAGTTATTAGAAAAGATCGGAAACTCCTTCAGGGGAGTACACAATATCCCAAAAATACATCGTCAGCGACCGTGATTATGCTCTAAAAATAACGAATGTTTAGATCTCAAGGATAGAGGGTTGGAGTTATTTGTAATACAATTCTCATGGCATCCTTTCTAGTACGCCTGGGTTCTTCCTGGGTATTTCCAACCAATTTGATTGGCGTTGCTCATTCCAATTTCGTCTCTTGACTTGACCGAGACTCGCAGTAGTCAGGATAACATGGGAAACCTGAGAAGAATAATCCAGATGGGCGGACCATGTGTCGCACCTCCAGCTCGATTTTGTGAATCCTCGAGAGAGAAAATAAATATTGTCGTGGCGAAACGTCCCAATAGTATATGTGTGACAGGCCAGGTTGAAAAACGCCTTCCCATGATCATTTCGGCTGGATCAAGTTTGTTAAATTCGTCAGTCAATGTGGTCTGCAGGAACAAAGGCTAAATATATTGATAGTACAGCTGCACAGTCCAGTTCTGTAACGAATGCGCATACGTGAGCGCACTGACAGCAGTCCAAGTCACCCAAATTAGAATGGCTAAGGGTCGTATGACCTGCCAGTGGGTCAAATACAAAATATAACACAGAAAACAATCTTGGTTCTATTTCTCAGCCCCGGTATGTTTTGGGTTGGCGTTTCTCAAGGAGAGTCAAGTATCCCTGAGCGAGCCCAGGTGATGAGATCTCAGCATGGCCACACACCTACGCGTCCACCGTTTTCGAGAATTTTGATTGTCTGACCAACTTCAGCGAACCAGCTGAGGCCTTTATGATAGATGCCTCTACCATTTATGACCGGATACTTGACGCGTCTTCGAAAGGACCTGAACGGTAAACCAAGCACATGCAAGTGAAGATGGTCGACGGAATTATAAGGTGGAATATGGAATCCCATTCTATATTTGCGAAGGCGTTTAACATGCGTTCATCACCATACGGGGAAAGCGTACCTGCGCATTATGGACGGCACCTCATGATCGTCAAGAAGCTTATGTCCGATTTCACTCATCTTTCTCACTGACAGGTAACAAAGCTCGTACTTATTTATAGTACAGGTCGTCCATCGAACACACCTAAGTTTATATCGGTTTTTCGCAGTTCTTTGACCGATGCTGAGGATAAACCTTAATTTAGGTATGCCGAAAGAAATTGCTGAGACATACCAATGTGATTTTTTGGAATGATTTGGAAATGGTACCTGGCAGATGGGCGACGATCTTGAAAAGCCATGAAGTCACTGTTCTAGGAAACAGAACAGCTTTCTCACGGTGTTCGGTTAAGATGGGTAATCGTACCTCCCACAGCACAACGAAGCCATTTTCCGATGAGACATGACAGAAAACACACGATTCCGATAGATTGGCCCGCGTTTGTGCAGGAAATAGTTGGCTCGGCGTCTCAGACAATTGGAAGGACGAGAAACAGGTTGTAAGCAATTCTAACATCGCGATAGGCTGCTGACTCTAGAACTGGGAGTAAATTTAACGTCACAGAATTCTGAGTTGATGATACCGCACAATTCGTAGTAAGACTGAGGACGACCAAGCCGACGTAGAAAGTCTGCAGCTGGCCAATCATAAGTGTGTGACAGTCACGTTTTCACTGCGCGCGCCAATCCAACGTTGTCGTCACCGTGATCGTCTGTACTTAGCGCGGCCGCAGCTGAACATCTCACGGAATTTCTGTAATCCATCTTTCCGCAGCTTCAATATTGTCGGACATGCTATAGAGGCCCTTTTGGCCACGGTGCTTACCCTAATCTCCATTGATCACGTCTGTTAAGATGACGTCGAACCAAAGTTCGTGTCCCCACGTCGCAATCGTTCTCGAAGACAGCGATGTCAGCCGGAAGCTTTTGGGACAATACACATCTGCATTGAACTGGAATGTAAACCGGTACCAGAACGTCAGGGGCTCCGTTAAAAGGCGCAAAGTGAGTGTTCGACATCTAGCATCACTCGACTAGAATTGATTATTTTCAGGTTTCGGCACCTTCTTGTGGCACATGCGGCCTCACACTGGCCAGAACATTTGCATGTCTCCATTGCTCATATACGGGCTGTTGGTCGGATGGACATGTATCCCGCCACCTCAAGGAGAGCGATCATGATTTTAGTAGGTCCTGTCTTACCCAATTTTACAAGAACATTCACGATTATTACGTACGTAGGTGTCGATGCAACTACAGGACTAGTTTTTTGTAGCCAGTGCAACGATTTTATATTTGCTCACACGTTGAGCAGAATCTCCTTAGAAACGAAGATTCATGCGGAAGAAAAGTACGGGAGTGTGAAAAGTAATATCTCTCCTCATACAATCCTATATAATTGATTCACATCTTTCCAGTTAATTCTACAAAGATTTTGCCAAAAGAAGTTTTCAAGCCTTGGGTTCTCAATGAAAAGGATCTTGTGGCCCTTGAAGGAGCCAAGACGATTCCTTGCCAGGGTAAGTACCCTGCTCTCTCGCTATCTGTTGAGCTGATTACAATTCCCACAGCGAGACGCGGGCTTCTTAATCTTGGCCAGACTTGCTTTTTGAACGCTGTCCTCCAATGTTTTGTTCATAACCCTCTACTTCGCAATTACTACCTAGCGGATAAACACAATCCCAAGCAATGTAAATTCGAAAATTGCACATCGTGTGAGATGGATAAACTTTTTACAGAGGTTTGAGTATTCCAAACCAGGTGTGGCTGATAAATCACTAAATAAATTTGAACGTAGATATATTCAGAAGATTCTTCACCCTACGGACCGGTGTCGTTCCTTGCTACCTCGTGGCATGCTTCGCCTGATCTAGCTGGGTATGCACAGCAAGACGCACACGAATTTTTCATGAACACTCTTAATGCGATCCATCTAACCTCACGGGGTTCCACCAATGTACATTGCAACTGCATCATTCACTCTACTTTTGCAGGACAACTGCAAAGTGATGTCAAGTGTGAACGCTGTGGGAATGTTACGAGCACTGTTGACCCCATGCTCGACGTTAGCCTCGATTTCAGGGGGAAAGGAGGTGAAGGAAACTCTGGTGAAAACACATTGGCCGCTTCTCTGAGGAGGTTTGTTGTCTTTTTACACATTTAGAGATAACCTAATAAAACTTTGTAGGTTTACTCAGCCGGAAAAACTAGGTGCAAAGTACACTTGTAAAAGTGAGAAATGCTCTAGATCATCTCAAGTACCATGTGCCAACGTCATTTCGGAGCCGTCCAAGCTGATTCTCTCCCCCTTTTGCTTTGCAGGAAGCCAGCAAACGTCTCACTTTCCGGAAACTTCCATCAGTGTTGTGTTTTCAATTCAAAGTAGTCATTTAAAGTTTTGTCAAATTTGTTAACGGTCCTCTGATTATGTTTGCGCAGCGCTTTGAACACAAGACCGCTGAAAAGAATGCAGCACGCAAGATCGACACCCCGATTCGGCTCCCTGCCTCTCTCTGTATGGCGCCTTACACCACCCTTGCTCTGGAGGATCCGGAGAAGGCAGGCTATGGCATGTGCGTCGCCTGACTTGTCGAACAGAAACAATTGGTGATTTAATGCTGATGTGTTCGATACTCACCAGTTTCCCTGGACCCGCGGGCATGTTCGATTACGATCTGTTTGCGGTCATTAATCACGAAGGGAATATGGACAATGGCCATTATACTAGTTTTGCTCGTTTTCAAGACGAGGTATGACCTCTCACGATACTTAATATGTGTGAACTGATGACACTGTAATTGCTCTTGTCTTAGTGGTGCCGTTTTGATGACGACAAGTCTGCCTAAAATCTTCCGTTGTTTGACCGAGCGCTAATTTTAGACACAGGGTGACTCCTTCCACGCTCGGAACTTGTTTGGATTCTCCGGCATACATGTGCTTTTATGTCAAGCGCTACCTGGACTACAAGGTCGAAACGCGACCGACATACGTCATAGCGCGTGAGACAGAAGCCCTTCGGGCAAAAGAGAAGGAGAAAGAAAACGAAAAGGAGAAGGAAGCGGCAAGGATGAAGGAAGTTGAAGACGCTTTATTGGCGACAGTCTGACCCATTTCACACGTATCTGCACGATCTAAATTTGACGACTGTTCATATACCCTTATAGGCAACAAAACTACTTTTGCCTCTTTCGCCGTCCTACTCACGTTTCCCTATTGTTTCTGATGTGATTTTAAGATACTGAATCTAAGGGGAAAACGGAATCTCACCTTCACAACGTTCCGTGGAATTACCCGCTGAGAATGCCTGGTCTGTCGTCCCAGAATTGGTCTTTGATGATGTCGCAGTGAAGTACAACTACCGTTTTAAGCTTTCCATCGCGTTTTGGCTTCGCCTTCTTTTGCTCAGTCGGTGAGAAAGGGGTCAGAAGGAGGGTATCGTCCGATAAGTCCGATGGTCCATGTGGAGCAATACCTTGTTGAACCACGGCAGGTTCTGTAATCTTTATGGTCTTCATTCAGATACGCATCAGTAAGGACCTAGGTCAAACGAACCTCTTCCCGAACCAGTACGCTTCCTTTTCGGAATCTTTCGTCAATTTGATTGTAATTAATTTGGAACTGGGTAAAAAGGATTTCATGTTTCTCCTTGGAGACTGTTCCCTACTCTTTCTTGTGAGTTTTCGGAAGGAAGCGGTGGAAGCGACTGAACCAACTCTCAAGGTTGCATGTGCTTGTGTTGTTGTCTCCCCACCCAGCTGGACGAGTGCCCAAAACACTGTGTTATACAGATTGTTGATGTGCGCTTGAAAGAGATGTCAGTTCGTAGAATGCAGCCTTTCAAATGGTATACAGACTGTCTGCCTGCCTCCAGGCGAAATAATCCCGAATTTGCTGTTCTCTGGGATATAACACTATTCGACCATCGAAAGACGGCGGGTATTGTAGCGGGTTATTAGGAAAATATTTTTGCCAATTAAAAACATATGACGATGTGAAAAGCGACGTCAACGTAGACACTATTTTTGCCTGTCGACGGTTGTAAAGATTGGTCGATCTTCGCAAGAGGAAACTATCAGGTAAACGTCAATACAGTTCGAACGAGTATGGTATGTAGCCGAGTCACTAGCAAGGAAAGGATGCATTCCACTCCGAAAAGAACTCAGTCACAGATCGGCGTTTTTGAGACTCAAAAGGAGGAGGCCAAAAACAGTAGTTCAAAATAATAGTCTGACTCCCTCACTGAGAATATCATCGAGTTCGTGCAGTTGCGAGAAGCAGAAGTTTTCCCCTCAACGAACCAGAGGCATGCTCGGCTACTTCGATTCGCAGGCAGGGTTGCATACGCATTTCATAAGACATACAAGCTCCAATACATACCTATATTCGTCAGATTCTCCGAAAGCAAGAAGAATGTCTGGATATTCCTCCATCACATCTCGTGCAGCGTGATCCATCAGCTCAAGGGCGCGAATATCATTCGGTTTGGTAAAGTCATGTCTATCGGAGAACCTAACATGAAATCTTTTGGTATTGCCCTCATCTGACGTGTGGTAGATCGTACCGATGAAACGAATGTCCGTCTAGCCGGAACACCATGAAGGTACCGGGCAACAGTGAGTCAGGTAGTTCGAAATTTCGTACGTACGCAAACCTAGAGCCAGACATTGGTTCTGAAGGTGAAATGAATGGTAGATTAGTGGGTGTTTAGTGCGTAGTTTCTCGAGAAGATGACGGTTTCTGAACAAAATACGCTGGATCTTATTCCGATCAATTTGGATAAGATAATATCTGATGCAGCTTCGCTAAACCTTCAAGGGGTTGAACCATTCCCCAAGCTCAGTTCATTAGCCCTTTGACGGTCACCAATCAGGCATAACATATTCTCGTTTAACTGATTGATATACAGTCTCTTTACTACAGATAAAACTGAGCGCTCGATGATATTAGGTATCGGGTCATGAAGCGCAGCAGATAGTGAACTTGGAAGAGATTCGACATAGTTAATTAAATGCACCACCTGACTACCTAGTAGTGAAGAAACTTTGAGCTCGTGAGGCATCAAGAAAGCACTATTGACTCGGAATGAGCTATGTGGGGTACGGTAACGGAATGACTCAGGTCACGATCAAAGACAGTGTGACCGCCACTTCACACCTTCACAGGCAACTGCCTCGAGGCCATCTTGTCGTTGAACAACTACGTTGAAGCCGATGAGTACCCCAGCAAACTCATACTTTTTTCGCTGCCGTACCATTGGACGAGCACCCTCGCCGCCCACCTGGGCATGCTATGAGCAAATTCCGTATGACGATGAGTACAGCGACAGTGGATCCGATTCCTGTTCCGAGGACGACGAAGACTACTCTGGTGACCATCGACAGGACGAATCGTTGAGTGATTCCGAGGATAAGGATTCAGTTGTGAGCCGTGGTGGCAAGACCGATGAAACAGCCCATGATCTCAACATGGACATTGAGGAAGAGGGCGATGATGGAGCCAGACGGAAGGCTATTGAATCCCAGAAAGATGTTAAAGGGAAGCAACGAGCTATCGAACAAGAACCCGAGAAGAGCCCTAGGCAACGGAAGAAGCGCTCGCCAGTGTTTACCCTCCGGCCCATCTTGACCATCCAACGAAGTCAAGGATTCGTGTGGAATCAAGTACGTCGACAATCCCTTTTGGCGAGGGAAATACCTTCTCACATTATATTTTCAAAGGACCTCTTCGTGCCACCATACATCAAAGACAGATGTTCGTTATTGTCCATGCTCTTTCTTCTGTGTTTGAAAGTGCTGACCGCTCCATACCTTTGTGTTTTCCCTTTTTCACCTGAATCCTATGATCAGATGTTGCTTCCACTTCCCCTCCGAATTCCCGAGGATTCATCTCAACCTCTGTGTCGTCGACAAATTCGGCCTTAAATGACTACGAGGTTGAGGTAGTTGAGATTCGGGTGAAAGAGGGCGAACTCGATTACATCATTCCATAGATCATCTTCCAGTACTAGAACGCTACTTTCTCTCATACTCATTCTTGACCGCTTCGATATGGACAGCTTTAGGTTTATGTACACTGTGATTGTACATGTCTCATCTCTTACACTCCCCTCTCAGGTTTGACCATCACTGAAAACGTATCTTGTTTTATGCCGGCAATATAGAAGATTTATTCTTGTGTTTATATTTGTCAGTTCTAATTCAAGAGAGGACGTTGATCGAACAAACAAATACCCGTTTTTCGATGTTTCACTAGTGAAACCTCACACAATCGTGTAGGCTAGGGCGCGACACGCCGCACGTTGCCATTCTAGATCGAGAGAAGACTTTATATATCCATCAATCAATTCGTGGCTCTCGATGACGAGGTTGACCAGGATCATCGCGAATAAAAAATTGAAGACGAGTCTGATTTACTAACGAACTCTCCTGCCAATGTCACCGTGACGCGGATCATCGACCAGGACCAGTTACAAGAGGAGGATAGAGCATATTGATAGTGGGATGTGGGCGGTTTTCGGGGCTGGCGAACAGCCGTTCCGGGTTTGGTGGAGTAGAGGTAAGACTAGATCATCTCGAGGCGTAGGGCGCAGTCCATGGCGCGAAAAAGTCTATCACCATGCCAAGACATGAATTTGTGAGGGTACGACCTCATGGTAACGGCGTTCGCGTCGTCCGATATTTTTATAGGGTCGCGCGAAATGTGTTTATTCAAGCCTGAAAGGAGAAGACTTGAAACTAGCTCGAGTGTCATAGAAAGGATGAGACGAGATAGATCGAGCTTGATACGGGAATCATCAGGATGTTGATTATGGCCCATTTTTAGGGAAGATCTGCATCCGATACAGAATTCCTTGAGATTGAGGCACCGATAGTGGCGTTCCGCCTTCCATCAAAGGCGCTTGAGTTAAACTTTGAATCACATGATCTCGCTGAATAGACCTGAGCAGTCAGGTGCAAAAAAATGTTTGAAGGACTTACCAGTTCTATTGCAGTCTGAAATGGGGGTGCGAGAGTGTGTAACACCTCACATTGAGGAAAAGTCGTCCAACCCATACCGCACCCCCAGACGCGGCTTATCGATCTCACGCTATCCCAGCTGTGCATAGGGCCTCGCCGTCGCAAGAATATCTGGCGGGCGCTACTTCCAATCAAAGTAAGGACCTCCAGCTCGATACAGAAAAAAGAGACCAACATCTATTGTTTTGGTGCTCCGGATCGGTCGTGAGCCGTTTGGGAATTGTTAGAACCTCTGTCGAGCTCGTGGAACGATAGAGGACCAATCCGAATCGTACGGTTCCGTGAACAAAATAGTGTGGCCTGCGTGGCGTCAGCGAACCCGTTGATCAAGTGAGAAAGCTGTATTTACTATTATGGATCTGGCCAGCGTTTGCCACATCGGACACAAGATAATCGATCGATGAGTAGTAGTATTGAGACTTCATTTCGCGATTTCCTTAGTGAGCCGTAGCGGCGCCTGGGTCATTTGTAAGGCAAATTCCAGCTGGCGACGAATTTGACTACATACGAAAATTTGGAACATGATGGATGTCGTTGCAAGGACTGCAGTATCAGCTGAGGAAATGGTTCCCACTAAACACGGCAGTTCTTCTCGGTACTCCTGGCCGGGAAATATGGCTCGCGACCAGATGAGAGAAACCCAACAGAAGGGTATGCGATCACTTGAGTTTCGGTGTGGCTCGAAAAACCATAGAACGAAGAGGCGAGTTGGGTGCCGAAATTAATATAGCTGATTTGGGTAGGTAGAGCAGTCGGAGATTCGTTCGTGCGTGCGCGCCGGCAGATCATATATATACCTTGAGGATCCCTTCCATGACAGCATACTCTCCATCGAGAAATCATCTCCTCTGAATAGATGGACGAGCAATCGCAAAAGTCTTGCTGCAGATAAAGCGGTGATTAAGATGATGGTAGGCACTGTGTGATGAAGCGCGACTTTGGTTCCGCGGGACCAAAAAGCAATAATGGAGTACAGGGTCGAAGGAGGCTGTGGCGACACTGGCATGTACCTGGTATGGTTTGCGGGTCTTTTTAATATCGATGTTTTAGAGTCTGCGTGCTTTTATATTGATGTTTTGAGATCTTTGCTTATTTTCAATCGGTGGCGTTAGAAATATGCACTGGTTTTGAGTAGGACCTACAATGAACACATCCTGGGCCATTCAATACAGAAAGTGTAGGTGGCAGATCGTGATATTGAAAATCAAATTTGGACCCACGAAATACAAAGAACCCGGATATTAAGACAATATAGATTTTCAAGCCATGCTATAGCGTCCACCCTTGAGTATAAGGAAGGTGCCATTAAGGCTGAGAAGCGAGCGTCGCGCGCAGCCATCCAGCGCATATGAGTTCACTGGTGCAGGTACGTCCGGTCGATTCCGACAATTGGTGATGTTCCCAATTTGGGCTCCGCCCTTTCGCAATTGCGCCCACTCTACCCCGGTGAACGCTATTTGACATCTGCGCCCACCGAAGGTCTATCTTTTAACACCCACATTAAATAACGGAACATTTTTCAGGTTTCGGGTACCCTTTGATGCACTGCCATCTGCGCCATAGTGGAGCCTTTACATGGTGCGGGAGGATTAGGCGCATCAGCTGTACGAATTACCTATACGGGATACCGACTATTGCTCTGAGAAGTAATTTGCAAGAAAATGGGTCCGCACCAATCATCATCATTCCTAAATTTGTAAGAGGTGGACCTACACATACCGACATCGCCTTCTTGAGTAATTTTTTTCTTCCCAGGCCGTTTCTGGCGTCCAACCTCTTCTGCCAGAGCTCAAGACGCCCTGGTAAGCGAGATTCGCACGTCAAAAATGTGGGTCGGAACCAATCCCGGAGGTGGATTGGTGTTTTTCACTTTCACCAATCCAACAAATTGCCTTGTAAAGGGATTATTTTTTTGCTATATGGAGTGTGTCGTTACTGTCACGGTGCTTGAGGTCACCGCTCACCATGTTGTTAAAAGCGGGTCCACAGAGGTGGAATTTCCTCACAAGGAGCTCTTTACCAAGTGTTCCAATCAAGCTCTGGTCGAATTACCCATTCTCCAGCTTTTTCTCGCGTCCTTTGCGACTTCTTAAGTACCCGTCTACGCGATCGCGTTCCGTGACAACATTGTGGTACGCCTTTCCTTTCTTGGGCCCGCATCAGCGCGTATTAACTTTTCTGATCTCTTCTTGCATTGTTCGCTATTCTTTTAAAACAATTTAACAAATTTCTCTGTGGATCCACATGTTCCTGGGGTTGTTCGCCCGCCGCTCTCCTCCGTTTTCCTGTGGGTCCGCGTGGTCTTGTATATTTCTATTCAATGGTCCTTTTTACAGCAACAGACATGCCGCGTCCGAATCGACAGGGCTTCTCGCCTTCGAACATCGACAACTTCCTGTCCCACCCGCTTGATATGGACGGCATCCCGCTTCTTTTCAGCCATGCTTCGGAGGAGTCCGACGCCGGTGGAGGTGGAGGTGGGCCGTTCGGTCAGTCGGCCACTCCCGGCCTACAACCAAACTCGTGCGGGGCTCAGGCTCCCGGCGGCGGCAGTGAATATACTTTACACTCCCCGCGGGAAGGCCATCGAAGCTCAAGAGGTGCCCGTCTTCCTCCGGATCACGGCCAAGTATGGTTGTTTTCTTGTGTGGCGCATTTGTATAGTAATGACACATCGTCAATTTTCAGGGCGCTTTCGACTTTTCTGCTCTTCCAGCGGCTCAGCCCATTGGCTATCAGCAGTCTCAGGGCGCGGTCGGAGGATACACACCACACAGTCATGCATCGCGAGAACCTCACGTTTACTACACGAACGATGCTCGTGCGTGGAACCACTCAGGACAACATCGTGGCGACCATAATAGACCTTCGACAGCCGAGCCTCTAGGTGGTCAGCCCGGTTCCTACCGTCGAAGCGTTGGTCGAGATATACCAGGAATACGTGGTCCACCTTTTCGACCTGGTCACGGTCCGTCTCCTCCGGGTTTCGCATTGCATGGACAGCGCCATACCTATACCGACCATGGACGTCCTGGTCCATACTCTTTCCCTCCATCGCACTCAGCTGGCAACCTCGGCCCCCTTGTCAAAACCGATTCTCCTGGCAGTATCTCATTATCATTATCTGGCGGCGAATCACAACGTCATCAACCTATCGAAGACTGGCTGCGGGAAAATGCCGGTCTTACAGCTAGACAGCCCCTAAACCTGTGGTCGTTGCCAGATCCCGTTCCTGGCTCACGACCCAATGTGACCTACAAGGTGCTGGTCTCATTGGCCATCTGGGGCAGCCCCAATCGTCGTCTCTCTCTTCAGGAGATCTACAGCCAGATCGAGAATAGGTTTTCCTATTATAGAAACCTCCCTGACGAGCCTGGACGCGATGGGAAGGGCGGGGGAAAGAAATGGCAGGTATGCAGTTGCACGATATAGGACCATCCCGACGACACGGAGCGAACTAACAGATATGTTTTATACAGAGATCTGTGCGACACAACCTCTCCCTCGAGTCTATCTTCCACAATGAAGGGCGAGACATTAGTGAACCCGGCAAGGGCGGCTATTGGTCCCTCACCAACCGCAATGGGTACGGCCAGAAACGCGAAAGGAAGCGCAAGAGCAAGTCGTCTTCGTCATATTCGCCTAAGGATTTTCACGTTAAACAAGAAGAAGACGATGACTTTGACGACGACGATGAAGACGATGGATCCCATGATGATCACCCCAGCTCATCTCGCGTTCGTTATCCGCTTTCGCGCCCCGGCACCTCGTCTGGTCCCCAGTATCCTAGTCCCATGACGATGAATGCATCAGCCGCGTACGTCAGCCTTCCTGCCTTTGGCCACGCGGGCGACCTTGGGCGTTCTCGCCACATGATCTCACGCACTAACAGCACGCCTCTTCCGAACCTGAGCGAACCTGATCCCCGCATGTACCCCACCCGTCCCTCGACAGTCCCTATATTCGAAGAATCTAGCTACACCTCTGGCGAAGGGTATCTACAGGAAGGCCATGGAGGCTATGACTATGACCCCATGGAGGCCGATGAATCGCACAGGCAGCTCCGAGGCGATAAAGGTAAACGCCGGGTCTCCTGAGTTGCTTGCGATTATAGGCTCTTTTGTCTCACAATTGCATCCGTCCCTGATGACATCACATCAAAGCCATCTGTATAACGACATGTATAACGACATGTATAACGACGTGCATCTGCTAAAACACTCTTCTTTGACCTTGTCCATGTATCCCTGCTATACCCTCTGCTCTTTCGTGCTGTCTCTGCTTCTCCTTCCATTGTTCCGATAAATAGATCACGCTCCTCGCTGTTTTGCTGTTTCTGTATATTGATAAATCGTTATCATACCATCTGATCTGTGTATACTTCCGTAAGTATGATTCGTTCTGTACAATAACATCGCATTGCTTTGTCTACCTATCGCATCCATCATCGGTAGCTATAAAATAGTGATCTCGTGGCAGCATGTGACCCTTTTGTTTTCGATTTGGTCATTCTATGCAGAGAAGTAACGCACGTGTACGCGTGCGGCTCGCAACAGTTAACCCGAGGGACGAGAGAGCCGATATTGTGAATCAATCGATGCGGAAAGAAGATCAACCGGTATGCGATCTTTCAATCTTACCTATTTGTGGATCAATGCCTCAGTCAAGTTTAAACATATCTTGGGCCAACCCGATGGAATTTGGAACGCGTATGCTCGTCCGGGGGCCGTTGTCTCGCGGATGGATGCAGCGCGCGTGAATAGTAAGTATGCGATCACATGAGCGGAAAACGCTTTCACGTGATGTTGGTTCAATAACAAGGCTGCCAAAGGCCAAATTCGCTTTCACCTCGTTCTTCACCTCCTCCCTTCTCATTGCCCTCCTCTACGCGTCAAAAAGACAAAAATCAGAAATAACAGTAAGTTTCTCTGTTCTAATGTATTTTCGTTCTCTAAAGTGCTGATTTTGCCCATTCTATGCCACTAGAAACCTCACGCTCACTACTGACGACTATTTAACAGTTTTTCTTCTCATAAAAGCCAAAAAAAAGCGACTCTATGGCTGCGCCAACACAGGTTTTTCCTCCATGGTTGACGGCTGTCCCCACCACCCTTTTCGATGGGAATGGTGCGCCAACAGCCACCGAAACGACAGTCCTATTCCTGCCACTGACTTACTATGGACCGAGTGTAGGTAGTCGTCTATGTATGACCTGTTCGCAGCTCAATATGTTTTAGATACCTTTAGGCCCGGACTGGACTTACGGTGGACTCACATCACCAGCCACGACTTCAACCATTCTGCCTGTCACGACCGCCACTGAGCTTTCAGTCACAGCATCTCCCAAAATTCCTCCTGCGACTACAACTGCGATACCTACCTCTTTACCGACAACCCTATCCTCATTGACCTCATCTGCGACACCCACAACCTTTTCAGCATCTTCTCTACCATTATCAAATTCAGTGATGACTACTCTTTCTCCTACAGCTACGTCCGCCAGTGCAGAATCTAACACACTCTCTCGTGGGGGATTAATTGGCGTCATCGTGGGCAGCATCCTTGCCTTCATCTTCCTCTTCATCGCTGCGATTCTTCTGTACCTCTGTATGAAAGGTCGCAGAAGACGGGAGGACCCTGAAATGCTTCCACCAATGACTGAACCGGCTCAGACTCGGCATCTCACACCTCTTACCCAGCCCTGGGCATCATACAGCAATACGACCTATCATGTTATTGGTTGGAATGATCGCCCGCCTCGGACGAGCGGTGGGGAGGCTGATCCTTTCCTGGCTCAGACCACCGATGAACTCCCCCAGTCAAATGTACCTCCATACGTCAGTATCGCTCGCGTTCCTGTTCCAACCACTGGCAGTCAGTCTTCGAAAGGGTCTGATGGCACCGCCAAGTCTTCTGGCACTAATCATTCCGGATATGGAGTGCTGGTGGACCACCCGACACTCAACTTGCTCCCAGGCACAACAGCAGAGCTTGAGCATCAGCGTCGCGGCCACATTTTGACCACAGAAGAACTTGACCGTATCAATGAAGAGGCCGTACTTTCACAGGACAGCGAAGGTGAATTGTCGCCTCATCGTCTCGACCCCAACGAAGGATGGACCTCGGGAAATCGTCATTCTCCTTCCTCTTACCCTTCCACCAGACTTCCGTTCATGAAGCCCCCCTCGCAGAACTCGCTCGCTGCTTATCCGGATGCTGACGAAGCCGCCACTTTACTCACTGCACGTCGTGTACGTGTCGAAGAATTGGCATCTCGATCGCCTCCACGTCTGGTTGGGTCCTTCGGCGAAGCTTATTCCAAGAACGGTAATCGCGGGCTTCTGAGCAGTCTCGGTCTTGATCGTTTAAGTTGGTTCAAGAATTTTGACAGCGGTTCACGACGTAGCTCGCGAATCAATGGGTACAATGCATCCCCTTTTGCCGATGAAGACCCGGAAATTGGAAAAGCTCTTCTCAGTCCTGATATGACTGAACTTCCCGCTCCTCGTCCAAGACTAGGTCTGTTTGCAGGCGACCGTCCCATTTCGACTGCTAGTGGACGAAGCGGAGTGACCGTGTACCATGACGCCTTGTCTTCACCGGCACCTGGTACACCTGTCTCCGTCAGTACTCCGATCACGCCCTTGCCACGAGCCTTGACACCGTCTGGAACTAGCGGACAACAGCCGAGTAGGCCAGCTAACTCTTCGCCCGTCCCGCCCGTCCCGCCCATACCTGACCTCCCGAGCACGACACCTTCGGATTCTCTCAGCATCCCAAACTTGAACCATGGCCTTCCAGCTGGTGTCGATGTTCTCGACCTACCCGTTCCTACCGCTGTTTCGCCGTTCATGTCATCAATCAGAACATCCGACTCTAATTTCTCCGCGCGCGAGACGATGGCCGATGTTGCTGATGAGCTTAAGGTCTACCCTCTCCCGCCTGGTCTTCCTGCTGTACCGCAGAGATCATGGACGGACGAGGGGTCGTCCATCACGCACGTCACTTCGCTCACCGATTCTGTCAATATACCTGTGAATGTGAATGTCACCCCTCCATCATTCCCGTCAAGCCAGATCACTCCCGCAGGCGTATCAATTGACATTCTGGAAGAAGCCCCTCCCACTGCCGGAGAAGGGTGGAGAAATCTGGCGACCGAACAAGGTATCCTTGGAAGACGCACAACGTTTGGTCTAGTACGTACCCCCAATGTCCGTTTCCTTGATTTCCACCGACATGATACACAGCCTATTTCGTCTTCTGATATCATGTCAGAACAAAGTTCCATTTACTCAGTTAACTTCCACCTCAGCCCTACGCACACCCGCTCTACAGGCTCTGACCCTGTCTCGGCGCGGCGCGACCTTTCCGGCTCTGTTAGTTCCGCCTCTTCTCGTCCTTCTGTCTTCTCTGCGGCCCGCACACACAACAGCGGACGTTCTCTAGCTCACTCCGAGAGCGTCTCCTCCGATGCTCGGAAGCGTGTCTCACCTGTGACGTCCTCCTTCAGCCCACGTTCACGACCTCGCAGCCTGCAGCCGCCCCTTCCGAGTCCCTTGCTCAATGTGCCACCAACTGTGCACTATCCTCCAGAGCGAGCGGGTACTCATCGCATGGCAGGATCGCAAGACATTGATGCGGAGAGGAATGGGTCGTCCTCCGAACCTGTGAGCCCGGTGTCGCAAATCTCAAACGCGCCTTGGGCTGGGGGATTAGGTGATAATTGGATCCCGGAACCATAGAGATAGAATGGAAACTGCGTGCTCAATTCGATCGCGATCAATACATTCGTACCCTTGTGTATGTGTTCAACGCGAGTCGCGGACCCTTGCCTCGAGTCGTCTGCAGGAGCCGGAAACTTTGGAGGACCTTGGATATGGATATGATATGCTGAATCTCATCTAACCGTCATCTCCTTGCTATATCTCAACGCGATACCTTCCCCTCCAGACGATTATATGTGACGCCTGCTCTTCTGCTGCGCGTTGATTTCTTGTCCTGCCTTACATATATGAATATGCAAAACGATTTGTCGCGCATTCATTTCTTACTCTTGTCTGCCTGACATGTGATATGCAAAACGATCTGTCCTACTTTTAAGTGATCTACCATGCCACCCTACTCGGTAGCGATTATTGTCTTTCCTCAGCAGGCCATAATCCTCTTACTGAATCTATGTAGAAGAGTCGAGCTAGAATGCTTCAAATCAGTACGTACGTACCCGAATGGTCAACGACTCGGGAGCAAGTGGGCTGGACTATTGCGCGGAAGTGGAGCTAGACGGATAGACTTTTGAAAGGATATGTGACTTCATCCACATTCATCCCTGAAACCCAAAAAATATGTATGCCTCTTGCCGTGACGGTCGCCACTGCCGTGTCAATGAACACTGGGTCTGGCATGTCATTGTAGTCTCATATTATATCCACAGCGTCCCAGCCAGTTACTCTGAGCCCCTCTGATCGGAGAAAGTTCGAGGCTACCAGATTATGTGGAGCTGACTCGTTTGGAAGTAGACCTGATGGTCTCGGTTGCCCTCTAGTCTGTAAGCTCAAGGTTCACTAAGACCTCTATATAAGGACAACTGCATACGCCTCATCAAGTTGAAATCACGAGATCGGCGGAGTAGGTAAGAATCACCAATAGGTCGGAACCCTGCATTTTCACGGATTTTAATTTGAAGGAAGGCGCAAAGGGCTTGTTACTTTCCCTGAATAGAAGCCGAGGTTCGTAGTAAGCTTCGAAGTCAAATGCCTGCCCTAGAATGGGATCTAAAGAAATTCTCCTAGCCAGTTACTCAGAGCGCTGTCTCTGATCGAAGAAAGTCCGCGGCCACAAGGCATCTGCAGCTGACTCGTTTGGAAATGGAGCTGATGGTCTCCGCCGCCCTTTCGTCTGTGTAAGCTCAAGAGTCGTTAAGGACTCCATATAAGGCATGGCCACGTCAATTGCATGCGCCTCATCCTCTGCCCAAGTAATTTTGCGAGACAACTGCCAGTGCTCCAGAGATTCAACTTGAATGAAGGTAGACGGGAAACATTAATGTGAAGAAATAGAATGAGAAGTCCTATCTTTTGGTGAGTATGGACTGTCATAGAGAACTTGCAAAGAGTCATAGTCAAAAAATTGATAGTGATACTGTGGAATATATCTATCGTCAACTTATCATGTTAGAGTTCCCTACAGAATTCATCTCCAATCAGGTCTTGCCAGTCCCAAAGACAGTGACAGCGGAAGCAAATTGTTAAGGTCCCAATCTACAGTCATTTGAGGTTCAAGGAGTTGGTTTACACGAGCCAATCCTTGTAGCTGTAGGTTGTAAGAATTTTTGACCCTCCAAATTTTGGCGGTCTCCGCAAAAAAATGGGGAAAAATCGGCAAAAGTGCGGAATCGAAGCTTCTGTTTATCTGATCATGATTCTGGAAGAACTTCGAGAAACTTATGAGTAGTTTGCCCCCAAAAAATTGACCAAAATTAGGCCTTGTTATCTTGCGGACAACCATCGAAACAGAAACGCAACATATCGGGGCTCCGAAATCAAACGCCTGTGATTCAACTCCCGTGCTGTCAGCCCAGTGAGAACGGATCTGGAAACCGATCTCGCACACCGAGTCCAGACAGCGTCATCGATGATGAATTGACTTGAGAGTTAAAGAAATTCTCTTTAGGTGAAGAGATCTTGGAAGATCTTGGTGTTGATGCTGAGATGGAAGAACTTGAAGTCTTCAACGAGTTCTTGAGGAGCGTGGATTTAATGTTTGCAATCTACGTGCCAAGTGTTCTCTTGTCTGTCCAGTTGAGAATCGTGACTGTTGCATGGCTTGGATTCTCAATCATTAAGAAGACTTTGCTAATCATATTTCAAAACTCGAGACCGTGATCAAGAGCCATGGGCGTGAGTGTATTTTTCTGTCAAAGTTTCACAGTGAGCTTGAAATGGTATGTTTCTATACGTTGACTATGAAAACTAAGGCTAAGATATAAAGTATTGGGGATGGACAAAATACAGGTATAAAGAGGTCCCAAAGTGCACCTTTGCTGAGGCAAAAGAAGCTGCAGAGAAGTATCTCAATGCATGCCCAGATGTTGTCATACGACGCTTTATCAACTGATCTTGGCAGTTTCTGAGTGCCTATCGGAAGGGACTAACCAGTTGAGCAGCTGCATGGCTTTCAGGCAGCAAAAGCAGCACTGCTAGGTTTCCCAGCATGCTATGATGTCTATCGAGACCTGTTAACTAGATTTGAGTACAACAAGTAGGTTGTAAGGTACTCAAATTGCCCTAAATTTTTGGCAGTCCAGAAATGTTATGGGAAAAACTTCAGAAGGGTGTTTTTCGACATATTTCAAGTTGCTGAGTTCAGATCTGGCCTTGGTTTGGCCTGAAAAATTCCTGTTCCAGAAATACCAAGATTGTCATATCTGAGTGTCCTCAACTGTAGCTCAGATAAGAGGGTACTGCCTGATTGGTCTAAGTCAATCCTATCAAAGAACCTTATTGAATGGTCTTGACAGGTCCTGTTGAACAAGAAGATCATCACATGTCATGCTCACCACCGACTTGAGGCATTTTTGAAAGAAACAGCTGCATGCATTTATGCAATGAGAAATTTGGCTGCAATGCAGTTCTTCAT
Organism: Termitomyces sp. DKA64; assembly: GCA_017657295.1. Lineage (NCBI taxonomy): Eukaryota > Fungi > Basidiomycota > Agaricomycetes > Agaricales > Lyophyllaceae > Termitomyces > Termitomyces sp. DKA64. The sequence goes on along the minus strand of JAGGAV010000064.1, from coordinate 2,101 downwards.
GAGCTGACTGTTCTTTTGTTGTCAGACTAGAATTTTCATGAACTCTTGGAAGATCATGCTATGATCAGCTGAGGTTACACTCCAAAAATTTGAAAGGGTGCTGCATGGCTGTCTCCATTAGAGTACGACAAACTGGGTGAACCATTGATGGTGTAAGTCTGAAACCTTGAGACTGTTTCATGGACTGAAAAGGGGGATTTTCTAGGTGTGAACACTACAATTGAGTGATTTCAAGGGGTCATTATATTCTATACCTTGATGGATCTTTTGACATCAATTACCTTGAGGCATATTGAACTGAAGACACTGATGAGTTTGAAAGGATCTAGAATGCTGCTCTGACCTTGGGCTATGGGCCCTTGCTTTGTGTTGAAGGGATGTAGTAAGTGTGTCCTCGCAGCATGCTTACTGCCATTAGTATCCAGTGCTTGTTTGAAAGATTTATGCTTACACTGTTTACTTCATGTGCAATGTACACAAGTGTGCTGTATTCAATGAAGTTTGACACCTCATGCACAACCTCTGATGCATCTGGCATCCAAAGTGGGATGCAACTATCAATGAAATCCTACAAAAGGGGGGAAAGGTTGCTAAAGATGTGTCTGTGTCTCATTTTTTTTGCTCAATGAGTTCTCAATTGATAAAAAAAGATTGGTTGAATGATGAAGAACAGAGCAGATTTGCTTTTCAAACAATCTGCTAGGAGTAGAGCCACATTCCTCTCAGGATATGGCAAGCAGGTAGCACTACCAGCAATCTTGTAGAGAGCACACATTTGGATGTCAATCAAGAAGGTATACAATGTACATTAGTTGGAGGAGTACATGAAAGTCAAGTGTTTGATTTGATGAAGTTGAAAACTCTTAAAGCATGTTTTATCATTAAACTCTTATAATCATTATTCATCTATTCTTAGACACATAAACTGGCTGGCATTTTTCCCATCATATAATGCAGGGCATATGTCAGAAAATGTGATCAAGGGAGTGAAATGGAAATGTGAGTACATTCTGTAAAAGTAATGCCTTACAAACTGGTTTCAATTTTGCCATTGTCAATCACCACCACAAAACTGAGGCCAAGGACACAAAACTTGAGGTAAACAACAAAAAACTCAAAGTGGCACACAAAAACCTTCAGAAGAAAATTGCATCATACAAGATAAGGAGCAAAATGTCCTCAATGGTTTATGCATAACTGAAGCAGTGGCGGAGGCCAAAGAGTCATTAGAGAAGGCTGAAGGAGAACACAAGAAACTTGTTGCAACAGTTACAAACTTGCTGATGGGTTCAGGTGAAGTAGCTATGATGACTGGAGCCTTATTTCCATTGTAATGTCTTTTCACTTATGGGTGAATGTATTTCAACATAGAAAACAATTTATGATACATGGAATATGTTGCCAAGTCTCTCACTTTCATGAATCTCAAATCCTGCCTTAAATGCCATCTGGGCCTTGTCAAGGGTGCATGCTGCTCCTTGTTCTTGATCTTGACTGAGGACAAGGCTGGGGAGATATAGGGGGATGCTGAACAGGATGGCTCTGCCACCCAGGTGAAGCTTTGCAAGGTTAAGAAGCATTGATTATGGTAAGATTTAGAATACTTACACTGTACATACAAATAGCATGTTAGTAACACCAAGTTGCTGAAGGAACTGGGAAATCCCAGAGCTCACAGGGCTGAACAGTGCAATATAATTATAACCTTCCAGAGTAGGCATGATATTAAAATAGGACACTCCTGCTCCTTTGGCAGCCAATTTTGTGGGAAATGGATGAATGGTTTGGTCCTGATAATCCAAATGAACAATGTCTGAGTATCAAATTGAAAAAAGACTGATTTTTAGAACAAAAAACACTAAGTCACAGTTACATAGAGAAGAGCTATTTACACATATGCAGGTATCAGGTCAATGAGGTCAAATCACATACATGGTCATTATAATTACTTCCTGCCATGATGTATTTATGTCAAATGATACCATAAGGATTGACTCAGAGGCGTCCACAGATAGTGGTAAGCGACTGATATTGAGATATCTACCTGTCAAATAATACCATAAGGATTGACTAGGTAGATTGAATGTTAGTATATGAGTAG
>JAGGAV010000063.1:0-47224 GCA_017657295.1 Termitomyces sp. DKA64 | reverse complement strand
GCTGAATCAGACCAAAATATTGGATTAGACTAGATACGTTGTGAATACAAGATGTTGTCCTTACATAATCTACCAACATGTGTCACGGACACACGTTACAGTCTATATAAGGCAGTAAGGTGTGATACATTGCACCTAGTCTAAGTCTTGGTAACCCGCTGGTTACACTTGGAGTCCCAACAGGTCTTGATAGCTTAGGCCCTGTTCTGAGACTCCCCCACCAATATTACCTATAGTTCATGTATGTCTCCTTACCTCTCCTTTTGCAATGTTATCTGTTTACCAGCCTTATCCATTTCCCTGCACTTCTTCTCCATCTATTTTATAGCCTGTTCTATTCTGGAATGCAATTGAAATTGTTATTTCATGACCTATTAAAACCCCAGCAGTTGGCTAAAAGCAGAGGCACATGGGCCTTCTGTAAGGGCAACCTCTGAAGATTGTGGCTAACTCACAAGACTGGCAGAAGGAAATGCAAAATATATCAAATAAGTATATAGTAGATAAGGGATAGCTATGCATCTGGCAGAGGGAGATTCAAAAAAAACAAGTCTAAGAAGCTCTTCTGCCTTGAAAATATTAGTCATATGACTTGGTCATGTGAGTGTATATTTGCCAAACAAAGTAAGTATCCCAAGGCCAAAAGTGATTAGTCACATGATCTGGTCACACAACTATTTCCAGGGAGGTCGTGTGCCATAAGTCAGATGACACCATCACCTGATAGAATCCCTAAGTGCTGAGTTTGAAAAGAGGGAGTAAAACGGAGCCCAAGATCATCAAACACTCCCTTTTTTTTCAAACTCTGACTAGAGAGCATGGCTAGAAATAGTGAAATATAGAGGAAAATAATAAAAGGAAATAGGAGGCTTCTGACATCACTACAATAAAATGCTTTTCTGAACTCTGAGGCCAAACAGCTCAATGAAGGTGAGGCTTCCTTTTGCTTTTATGTTCATTTCAGATATCTAATTGTTCCATAGATGGCATGGTCTTGAAAGCTCACAAACTGGCCACTTTTCTCAAGGAGAAGTGGAATGCAATTGCTATGAAGGAGAAAAAATGAGCACAGACCCACTTTTGAGGAACTCACTGAGCATAGGACAGAGATGTCACATGGTCATTACTTTAAAATTTCTCTCTGACACACAACAGTCCCTCCTTGCTATCAAGAAATATGTAAGTATACTTCTGCCATCTTTGATTAGTATGATGTTGATTTACTTACAGATGACAGCACTACATGCATGCACTGGCACTGAGAGTGTCATCTTAACATCTTGAACATCTGTGGAGTCATATCTCCACCCCTTTGCTACTTACACATCCCAACATGCATTAGACTTTTTATATCATCATTTCAAGCTGACTCTTGGAGATCTTGTACATTATAATTACTGATTGTTTTTTAGTTCTCTAAAACTGGTTAACAAGTTTTACCTCATCAATGGGGGAAATGAAGGCCAAACTCATGGGCATCATCAATGGAGCTTGTCAAGCAAACTCTTCCAATCATTCTTGTACCTGTCTGACCAAGGCACCATTCTGTAGAATCAATAGTGGGAAGGCTCATATAGTGTACACTGGTTTTGAAGAGACATTCATGGTTTTCTATGGTGTGACCATCAAAAACTGGCCAATTGAAAGGTTCTGTTCACTCAGCAGCCTCACTTGTATTGAAGTTGACATCCTTCTTGGCATATGGACTTCAGAAACAGCATTCTTTTAGAAGATGAATCAAGATGAATGGAGAGTGGTGCAAAAATTGTGTAGCTGCCTTGGCATCAGATATATTGGTCTTGATACATTGATATTTCCTACATAGCAACATCTTCCACCCATTTGACCACTGAGGACTCAAAAGACCCACTTTCTGAACTGGAAAAGCATACACCCTTGCAGGATTCACCTTCTCTCCCCCCAGTTGAGCAGGTTTAAGCAGTTTCCAGTGCTCTCAGGCCCTCCAGGATATCATCCTCATCATCACCCCTGGTCTCATCAAAATTTGTCAACAGGACAGTGCAAGGCACCATGTTAGCTATTGTCAGGAAATACAAACAACATCCTGATGCAGGCAAGAAACAAGGCCCATGAAAGAATAAGGCTTCAACATTGTCTTCATCAACAGTAGCTCTTTCCTAGCTCATACTTACTCTTAATCAGTCTGTCAGTAGCTATAAAAAGTTCTTGATTAATATGATTCTATACACCTTATGCAGATGTCAATCAAATGTATCAAAGAGTGAAATCAGTTGGTCACAGTGTACAGAGAATGTGTAGTATGAACTTTGTAGACAATGTGTGGATAGAAAGAGTCCAGCAGACAGTGGAAACAAGAGGAAAGGGACTTGTTGAAGAGAGGTGCAGGAGACAGTAGTGATGGGCATATGATGGCAAGTGAAGGCATGAAAAATGTATGTGACAGAGGAAGGCACACAGGAGACAATGATAAATGTATGGTGTTGTTTGAAAGCAAAGGAATGATGGTGGGGCATGGGATGATGGCAGTTGACAAGGCAGGATGGCTAACAGGGAACTGGGCATGAGATTCTATGTTCTCTGAAGGAAAAATATCATCTTCTATTCATTGGTATTGCCAGCCAGTGGATTGAGCATGTTCCTGGCTCATTAGCCACATTGATGGGGGGGAGATCAACCCATCTAACTTGCCAGTGATGTTATGATGTACAGGTGAGTATACCACCATTGTGCTATTGTCTTTTTATCTGTTTACTGTAGTTTCCATTATATTTTTGTTGCTGTTACCACCACTGTTTTACTGAATCACACTATGAATGCATGCTTACACTTGACTGATTCATTGTCATGCACTTTTCTGAAAGGGTTATAAAATCCATTTCTCAAGGAATTTGTCATAATGCATCCACTTACTACCTACACTCATTGATTTCTATTTTTGTTCTCTGCTAACCATAGTTAAATTATTGTCAATTTTGGTACCAGGTCTGTTTTTGAGATCCTACTAAGAAACTAAATTTACTTTCCTTTTACTGCCTTCAAGTTATAACATATATACTTCATGGCCATACCAAAAACAACCCCTTCAGTCCATCCTCCTCCTCCTCCTCCTCTCAGTAGACCACCAGAAAACCAAGCCCTGAGTCTTTCCTATTCTTTCTTTTTTCCTACTTTCTTTTTATGGTTATTCTTTCTTGTTATTGTCTTCTATTGTTTTGCTTGTCCAGCTGCATCAGTGGCATTATAAAACTGGTAATGACTGGCTATGAAATCAAAAAGGCAGTAAATAGGTGATTTACGCACCATCTGTCAATGATAGATAGAAATTATCACAGCAACTCAAGCTCTCATAACTTAGTGGTATATGTTTGTTGGGTTCTGATAGCAATAAGTACTAACATGTTCATCTTGGCAAGCCAGGTACTTTCATTTCTCTTGTAGCTGAGATATATTATTTGTTTTTGTAACATTTCCAGGAAGTACTGCTGGATCTTTGGTCACCTTAAAATGAATCAGTAGCTCAATGAAATGCTAAGACTCAGATTTGCATATACAAACCTTTTTTCCCATAGGCTCCTGATCTTTGGGCTTACTGCTATCTACACTCTCCTCATCACCTTTTGCTTCTGAAATGTTTTGTATAATTGTGATGCTGACAATTGGAATCTTGCCTTTTCATGATTGATGTAAGAGTCATTTCCAGGTTTGAAAAGATTTGCAGGATATAGAAATAGATTTCATTGTCACAAAAGTGTAGTGATGAAGGCTTGAGGGTGTCATTAATTTTTTTCAAGAAGCTCTGTTTGCATTGTGTCTTGTGGTTTTGATAAAGCAATAGAAAGTGATTGAAGTTTAAATACATGTTTTGACATGAGTTTCTGTACTTCTTGGGCTGAGAAAAAACTGGGCAAGTATGCTGGCTCTAGTGTAGGAGGTTCAGATACAACTGTCAAGAAAGCATGTGAAATACAAGTTGTTATACAATACTGTCATACTCACTGAGTTTCTTTGACTTTCACTTCCATTTATGGGGTTATTGGAGGAGAGTTTGGTAGTGGGGTCATCTTGTCCAGCTCAACACTGTTCAAGGGCAAGGTGACAAAGGTCAGTTCCTTACTGGGCTCAGATTCATCAATGTTCCATTGTGAAAATGGAGAATAATAGTCTAATTTTTTCAGGAGAGGCAGTTTAGGCCTCTCAGTGACAGTAAAATTCATGGAAAGAGGCAGTGTCAAATTATGAAGTGACAAATACAAAATTGGCCAAGTTCAAAATTTGTTGTCAATAAAAAAAAAAACGCGGATAACTGCAATCCTCTACAAAAATATGTATAATCCTCCTAAATATGTATAATCCTCCTAACTTCAGTAGCAGAACAGAGCATAAGTATATGCATTCTGATTGAAATGGTAAAAGCATGCCCACGCCGAGGATTGAACTCGGGACCCTTGCATGACCATAATGTCAGTAGTCAGTTAACCTCATAAGTACAATGCTCTACCACTGAGCTACACGGGCCACGTCTATAGTCCAGAATCTTGGACTGTCGTACACTTAGATTTTTCCCTGCTATTTCCACACACCACACAAAACGAACCCTCATGTACACATATCGATCAACAACCCCCGAGCTACAGAAACGGTCATAAATTCATCCCTCTCTCTTCCTTCAGATCCTGCTGTTTCCCAAAACTCTTCATAAGCATCTCCAATGCGTTCACATACATGTTCAAGCAGAACGCGTGCAGTCACCGTCCTGGGATCTTCGAGATATAGGCGCAACCGGAGAACATGTGCACGAAGCTCCGTCGTACAGGCTTGCTCGAATGCGGTGACAACTTCACGGCTTGAGGGCTTGATAGTCCGTTTTAATGGAACTGGAAGCCCAGATTTTATTGTATTCGTCAATTGAGTGTTCGAAGCAATAGCCCAGGTATGTAGTGGTCGAGTGATGGAATCTGTACAGAGGGTAATGATGGTCTCGCATGCGCGGCGAAGTTCATGATCAATGCCCTATGAATTCATCACGCAGATGTTGCTGAATGCGGAAAAATGAAAAACAACATCACATACATGTTTGGCCTCCTGAATGCTTTCATCCATGCGGGGCATGCCAAGGGAAGCAAAAAGGGCATCCGGAAGAAGTGATGTCGTTTTACTCAACATGGTAGTCAGAGTACCTGTGCGATGGCATTGAAACACAATTCACAGGGGAAAGGAACCATCCCACCTGACATTTCCGCAAGGTTCTTCACACCGCTACCGCTGTCTTCTGCTTCACGTTGAGTCATGTCTAGACTTTGAGTCACTTCCTTCAAGAGCAATAGGTGCCTCGCAAGGAACAGATGAGCATCTAGCGGAGCTTTGACACAAATCATGTCTGCGGCCGCAACCAGAGACTGGCGACAGAGACTGATTGCCTCTTGTGCTATGTCTTCAAAGATGGCCGGCTGAAAACCAACTCAGAAAAGAGATTCTAATAAAAATATCCAAACATGGCCGGTACCTTGACAAAATCGTGTAATTGTGAAAGTACCCATACAGTCTTGCGAAGCGTAGGGTACCATGTGTCCTGCTTTTCAATGGAAGGCAGACGAAATATTTCGCTAACGCTAGCTTTTTCTTGTATTTCCGGACCACTTGAAGGTTTCTCTGCGTCTGAGGCGAAACTGGCTGGTTAACCCCACATAAAAAAGGCTCGTTGAAGGGCTCACTGATGAGTATGTCGGGATAGGCGAGGTCTTCGGGTTGAGGAGAATAATATCTGATATCGGATTGGATGACCGATTGCGCCTTGAAAAAGAGCCTTGTCTGTGCGTCCTGCAGGACCATTTGCAATAGGTGGCTGATGTGGAGCTTCTGAAGACCGTGGACTTTACGAGCGGCTTGATCATCAAGGTCGATCAAAGGTTCTTCGTTGTCGTTTGGGCCTGCTTCATCATCTTCGCCATAGACAGATGACACATCGAGCACCATGAGTGCTTGTAGAACCGTGCAGACCTCACAAAGAACCGTCAACCGTGGTTCATGCAAAATTCGGGGTCGAAGATCGTCGTAAAGATTATCACATAGGTTCTCCAAGTATGAGCTGCCGAAAGACTATCAACGCATCGACTTTGAATAGAAAGAGCTGCGCACTATAATTGGTCTTCACCTGAAGTGAAAAAATCACGATAAAGCTCAAACTCGTCGGTGCATAGTTGCTTGAGATAACTGCACCCCGCGCGTGTCTGAGGACAAGATGTGAGTGATTTCAAGCCCAGGACAGACAAAGGCTCTAATTGACCAACTCAACCAGTTCCGTACGCGAAGGATCGAGCCCTTTGATTTCCTCTGTTATTCTACCCACGAGGAGAGATTTGCGTGTGGCAAAGTACGCCGTGTGGCATTCATCCAAAAGTGCCGACAGCTCTTGCGGATGAGAACGAGCACGACGTTCCAACTCGCCCAGCAATGGATGGACTTGGGATGACACTGTTTTGAAGCGTGTGTAGAGAAGATGCATTTGTGCAGTGGGAGATACATCCTGAAATGCGTGGGTTCGTCGTAGGAACGGAAGAAGACAGACTCACCTTCTCGTACAACCGCTTTGAGACGTCTACAGAGAGCGCACGTAGAGATCCAACAAAGTACATTTTAATAAGTGTCATTGCTCTTGTCATGCATTGCTGGTATCGAAATAGATATATCTCGGCTTCCCGAAAGTGCCGCTATGTTATATCAGTATGTCAGTAAAAATGAAAGGGAAATGAGACTGACATGAGCTTTGAGAAAATCTATACAGATGTCGACGCGCTCGACCATGTACAGGAAATCGGTCTGAAGAACAAGAGACTCTCCAGGGTGGTTCAACATCCGGGTCGCATGTTCGAGCTCCTGAAAGTAGTCCAGACGGGTGCCGATCTCCTCCGTCAGTTCAATGAGTTTGTCCTGCGCATTATGTCAATGGCCTGGTGGGAAACAGACTAGAGACTACCAACCCGTTCTTCCAACAGCTTCTGACAAGCATCCTTGAGACTCTTTCCGCCTTCTTCAACACCTCTCCAGCCCCCCAGCATGCCATCCACTTCCCGGTCCACCAAATTGATCTTTTCCACAAGCAAGTCGCAAGCACTTAGATGTTCAGAGACGTTCGCGACGTGCGCACGGAAATGGGCTTCCTGACTATGTGCAACGGATCTGTCAATGAGAGAAAACCAGTCATAAAACTGCTGAGGCGTTTGAATGGGTTGTTTTGGGTGCAAGGCATGGGCAGTCGAGCGTGCGGAGACAGAACCAGACAGAGGCGTGTTTGGACGTGAAGAACCTACCGCAGGCTTGTTACGCTGCGATGCTAGAGGGGTTGATGGGCGGGATGTATCAGCTGCATCTAGAATGAACTAGTGAGAATTAATTATGCAGTGTCGGCCTGAGATGCATGCTAGCTCACTCTCGAAGGCAAGGGAATCTGTTCGCTGGCTGATTTGACTTGTGCGATGCTTCTGATTTCGAGTTTCCCAAGGGCTGCCTTTGCCTCCCATTCTTCCACTGAGACAACAGGCTTTGCCTGTGGCGCAAGCTGGGGCAGGGCTGCACCAGGACGAGGACGACCAGAAGCCATGCGGTGGCTGTGCGGCCAACGAGTGGGATCAGATAAGATTGATTGCGCCATTTATAGTTGCTTCCACGGCCAGGCCAGAAATCTGTGGCGGTGCCACACTGACCATGCTCCGTCTTGCCCGAAAGACTCTACGCGCCACACGACTGTCGACAGCGTTCGACTTCCCAGTATGTACAAAATCGAATGTCCGTCGACTACACCTCTTCAGATGTGCTTCTGGAATACGTTCTACAGCCTCTCACTCACCGCGCTGCAGGCCAGCATTTGAGGCTCTATCTCGTCGGACTTTTCGACATCTCGCGCCAAAGCCTAATGTGTCAACTCCTATGAAACCTTCGCCACCGAACACAGGGGGGACAAGGTCAGATATCCCCACCTCAAAGGAGCAGAGAAGAATAGACTGGACAATCTTAAAACGGCTGTTGGTGAACGTCTGGCCAAAAAACGATTGGAAGACCCGGGGGACAGTGCTCCTTGGGTTCGGACTTCTCATTGGCGGCAAGGTTCGTTCATGTAGTTCCACGACTCAATTAGAGATTCCATTTCTATCAGGTCCTCAATGTTCAAGTTCCTTTAGTCTTCAAAAGCGTCGTTGACGTTCTCAATGTTGATATCACTGCTACTTCGACTGTTTGGGTTGTGGCAGGAAGTTTGATTCTTGGATGTAAGCTCGACGTCATGAAATGTCATAAATCAAACTGACCCAAGAGTTAGATGGCGCAGCTCGCATTGGTGCCACTGTCTTTGGCGAAATGTTGAACGCAGTCTTTGCTGGCATTGGACAGAGGGCTATCCGTAAGGTTGCAAGAGAGACTTTTGAGCATCTTCTGAACCTCGACCTTCGTTTTCATCTTTCGCGGCAAACTGGAGGCTTAACTCGTGCCATCGACCGTGGTACCAAGTAAGCGAGCACTGAATCACATCTATGTCTTTGATTTACCCCAATACAACAGAGGTATCACTTTCCTTCTACAAGCCATTATCTTCCGCATTGTTCCTACTGCTCTGGAGATCTCGATGGTGTGCGGAATACTAGCGAGTCACTCACGTAAAACTTGAATTTATGGGTCCTCATTACTACATTCTAGACTTATAAGTTCGGTTGGGACTTTGCTGCAATCACCCTCGTCACAATGGCTGCCTATACCTGGTTCACAATTCGCACTACATCATGGCGGTATGTCTTTCACTGGTGGAACCTTTGAGTCATGTACTCACTCTGTACAGCACCCGTTTCCGTCGTGAAGCCAACAAAGCAGATAACAAGGCCGCCACTGTGTCCGTTGACTCGCTCATCAACTTTGAAGCCGTGAAGGTATGGCCTTCCGTTCTTCTGTTGTGAGAAGCGACCTGGGCGAATTCTTGCAGCACTTCAACAATGAGAAGTTCGAAGTTGCGCAGTACGACAAGCACCTGTCAGAGTACGAAAAGTCCTCGGTCAAGATCACCACGTCCCTGGCTTACTTGAATTCTGGGCAAAATGTCATATTTTCTTCAGCGTTGACTGCATGTATGTTTTTGGCAGCTCAAGGTGTTATTCAGGGTAAGCATCCATGAGTCTTTTTTTTTCTTTTTGCTCAATGCTCCCTCATGACGAAACATAGGAACGATGACCGTCGGTGATCTCGTCATGGTCAATCAGCTTATTTTCCAATTATCGCTGCCACTTAACTTCCTGGGCACGATCTACCGCGAATTGAGGCAAAATCTCCTCGACATGGAAGTCCTGTTTAAACTCGTCGAAGAAAACCCTCCCCCTCAGGTTTGTCTGCCTATAATCATCACCACCTCCTAATTACCCGATACCCTCTTCCCGCCAGGACAAATCTAATGCCCCGCCCCTCCGCATTAACGGTGGCTCTATCCGCTTTGAAAACGTCACATTCGGCTACCACCCAGACCGTCCCATCTTCCGCAACCTCTCCTTCACCGTCCCCGCCGGCAAAAAAGTCGCCATCGTCGGTCCTTCCGGCTGTGGCAAATCCACCGTCTTCCGCTTACTGTACCGGTTCTACGACCCGGCTTCCGGTCACATCTTCATTGACGACCAGAACATTCACGATGTGCGCATGGACAGCCTCCGCCGTTCAATCGGTGTCGTACCGCAAGATACACCGCTCTTCCACTCGGATATTATGCATAATATTCGTTATGGAAGGCTTGATGCTGCGGACGAGGAAGTGAAAGAGGCTGCTGTTAAAGCTAACGTCCATGGAACTATAATGAAGCTGCCAGATGGGTATAACACCCAGGTCGGGGAGCGGGGTTTGATGATCAGTGGGGGAGAAAAACAGAGGCTCGCTGTTGCTCGAGTACTGCTCAAAGACCCTCCAATCTTGTTCTTTGACGAAGCCGTCAGTTTTTTTGTCTTAAATGTTGCAACCTTGTCGTGACCCATCTTATGCAGACATCGGCATTGGATGCTCACACTGAATCGGAACTAATGAAAAACATCAACAACACTCTGCTGGACAAGGCCCGTACGAGCATCTTCATCGCTCATCGCCTCAGGACCGTGGTTGAAGCTGGTAAGTCTGTACATTACCCTACCTTTCTCTCTTGCTGCTCACTCGCAATCCCTACAAGACCTTATCATCGTTATGAAAGACGGTTATGTTGTTGAAGAGGGCGCTCACGACGAGTTGCTCAGGCAGCGTGGTCTGTATTACAGCATGTGGCAACAACAGGGGACACTGGAAGGACTCAAGGCTGAGACAGAAGAGGATCTCACACTCACAGCTTGACCCATTGGATCAGGCTTTAGACTAATTTTTTATTCTTATTTGGTTCACGTGGAATGATTTGAAACCAAGAAAATACAATTTTGGCGTGATTCTCATATACTCCAGGACTTTCCTTTCACGATGGCTTTGGTCCTGGATATTTTTCTGCTCACGTTTCCACTCGGGCGCTTAATCAAGTGCCCGTCACTTTGTCAGGGCTCATCGGAATCGATCGATCAAGATTCGAGAGTTCCAAATTTGATAAGATAACAACTTTTTTTGTTTCCTTATCTCTTCGACGACGACATGACGCAAAGCGAAACGCTCTTCCCTGCAATTGGATCCCTCGCAGTCAAGGCTGATGAGACTTCTGATGTTCCGAAAGAAAATGCCGACGATGCAGAGGACAAAGTCGTCCAGGAGGTCAACTCCCTCTGCATGAATTGTCATGAACAAGTCAGTTTCATCGCGGCCATATGTACTGTCTACGCCTCTGAACGACATCAGTAGGGTGTTACGCGCCTCATGCTAACGAGTATACCTTATTTCCGTGAAGTCATCGTCATGTCCTTCCGGTGTGAGCATTGCGGAGCGACGAACAATGAAATTCAGTCCGCAGGGACTATCCAGGGTGAGGCATTGGTTCTCTCTCATATCTGTCCACCATCTTAACACAAAACAGCGGAGGGTATTGCATATACGGCTCGGATCCTCGCTCGATCTGACCTTAACCGCCAAATCGTGCGATCACCAAGCTGCGAGGTCCTCATTCCCGAGCTCGAACTGACTCTTCCACCAACGTCGCGGGGACAGCTGACAACTGTCGAGGGACTTATCCGGAATGTATATGCTGACCTGAACATGGATCAACCTCTGCGACGGATCCAGGATCCAGAGGGCGCTGTTACAGTCGAAGATCTTCTTGATAAACTTAAGGCTATACTTGGAGACGAGGGCGATGGTGAATATGCAGAGCAGGATGAGGTAAAACGGGGAGAAGTAACTGCTCAAAGAGCCTCCGACAAAGATGCGCCGCTCCCCGCTTTCACTATAAGACTAGACGACCCCGCTGGAAATTCCTGGATTGAGTTCATTGACAGTATGGCGGACCCTAAATGGAACATGCGGCAGTATCGTCGTACCCTCGAGCAGAACGTGGCGCTTGGGTTGGTTTCAGCCGATGAAAATGTGATATCTATAAATGAGAAAGACGAGATCACCACCGATGCAATCACCGACGACGAAGTGTTTGTATTCCGTGGCCACTGTTCGAGTTGTGGTCATCCGTTAGACACGAAGATGAAAAAAGTTACGATCCCCTACTTTAAAGTATGTCCATCCATCCCCTTCGCTGCTTCCTCGAATTACGACCGACTTCCACCAGGATATCCTTATTATGTCTACAAATTGTGATCGATGTGGATATCGTGACAACGAAGTCAAATCGGGATCGGCGATATCTGAGAAAGGGAAGAAAATCACCCTTAAGGTAGAGGATCGGGAGGACCTGAGTCGTGATATCCTCAAGGTGCGTTAGTCTCAGATATACCGCGAGTCACATTCGGTGATAAATGTCCTCCATAGAGTGAGACGGCGGGACTCACCATCCCCGAGATCGATCTTGTGCTACAGCACGGGACACTCGGTGGCCGTTTCACGACACTTGAGGGCATCCTCAACCAGATCCATGAAGAACTCTCGGAGAAAGTCTTCGCTCAAGGCGATGCTTCCAAACCCACCGAGCGAGTCGGTTTCGAGACCTTCTTGAAGAATCTCAAAGAGGCGAGTGTCCCATCTTCGCCTACGCCACACTGTCTGACTCTACGCCTCTAGATCATGAATGTTGGACGCCCCTTCACAGTGATTCTCGATGACCCCCTCGCAAACTCTTATATGCAGAACCTATACGCCCCTGATCCAGATCCCAACATGATGATCGAGACATACAACCGGACGTGGGAGCAGAATGAGGAACTTGGACTCAATGACATCAAGGTTGAGGGGTACGAGTCTGATGCAAAGAAGGAAGCCGGCGAGACTACAACAGTAGATGTGAAGGAGTCATAAGTAGAATGTATATATCCTCTTTCAAAGACGGCTTCAAAATGCAAAATACTGAGTCGCTGCGTGTGCAGCTCTTAAAACAAGAAATTGAAACCCGTTGGAATTGTTAATTTGGCACGCGGAGCCTCGCTGATGAGATTCCGCAATAGGCCGCTTTCATATAAAAGAACTGCGGGAAACGCAAGGTGCAGCAATGCTGGGAGTGAAACAAGAAGTTTGTGGCACCCGCCGCGAAAATGTGTTTCGGCATCCTTAATATGTGCCCAAGCTACAACATCATAACCGTCATAAAGACCGCAGACTCAGCGAGGAGCAAGTGCCCCATTTTTCTCTAGAACTGAGCGATAGCGTAGACAACGAAGTTCTTCAACATAAAAGTGGAGAAGCCACAGAGAAATGCGGCATTGGTAAAGAAACACGAGATCTAAGTGCCTCTGGCAAGTAACACGATAGGCTCAAAAAGGATTACTTCAGAAGGAAGGAGTGCTTCTACCTGTGTCTAACAGGATAGGTTGAGAAGATTTTGCTCTTTTTTAACGAAGATTAGTCTTACTATAGTAGTTGTGTCTAGCATGCGTCTTGGTTGAATAAAATATGCTAGAAGGATATTGTTAGGCTATTACCGAATTTTTAGATGGAGTAGTTGACCCTTTGTTTGAGTTTTGGAATTTATGCGTATGCTTCGTTATTTAAATTGCCTGGCCCGTCCAGTAGATCATCCTCATTTCATCGAAGCTGTCTTCGTCTCCAGATACTACATCCCGCATCCACGTCGGTGTTGCGTAGATATGTGTAGTGTCAAAGACAATAATGTCGTGTACTGACCTCAATATAAATACATTGTTACTTCATGGACTAAATGAATTCGGAGCCACAACAAGGTACTAGGCCAAAACGCGGCCGGCCAAAGGGCTCAAAAGAGGAACCTTGAGCCAACTTTGAGCCAACTTTGAGCCAACCTTGAGCAATCCCGGCGCGGGTGCCCACACCGGAGAATATCAAAACAAGTACATGGGTGAGCACATATTATCATTAGAGAAATGTCGCTGAAATCTATGAGTAATAGCGCGCGCGCGTGTGGCACGACGCTTTCCAGCAGATACTTGACCACCTAGCAACGTTGGTAAACCTGCTTCCTTCCTTTGAATTCCTTTCCTCTACTGCCTCAAGTACCTATTTTATAATTATTTGCCGACATGAAAGATACGTGCACTAATTCCTGATCAATCATGTTTCAAATGTACACTACCTGATTCATCCCGATACACGTTTTCATCAACAATGTGAAGCTCAAAGCTTTTAGCCCTTCATGCTATGTCGACAATAAACCAGTAGCCCTCGATAGCACCATCCGTTATCCTCGGAGCAAACTCTCCTTAACGGTCTGGAATATCATTCAAAATTACTACGAAGCAAGAATGTTGGCTTACAGGACGACAATAATGACGATGACATCGATGGCAAGGATGGACTCGACGGTGATGGTCTTGTGCATGTTGAGTGCCTGCAGTATAGAATAGACACCAGGAGGGCAATGTCATTTTACTCCAGGAAAAACAGGCCTTGATTATCATTTTAGAAAGTAGGGGTTTTGTACATCAAGGAATGGAGCAAGGCAGGATCAGACGAAACAGGTTTATTAAAAGAAACTTACTGGTTATGTGTTATCAAGTTTCTCTCACCCTCATTGTTTAGATTATAATGGCAGCAACAAAGCATCGCAAGGAAATCACCTGAAGGTTGGGGCTGGAAGGAAGAGGGGACTACTTGGATTACTCTGGTTCCTCATTGAAAACTCTTTGCAGGATTGCTCTATGAATATGCCGGCGAGATAAAAGGCATATGTTGCAATTAATTATCACGGCACAATCTAGCTGAGTCCAATTTCCCAGCAATCACGCACAATCACTTCGCGCGGAGCGTTTGTGTCCCTTACTTTCCTCCAATACTTATCAGCCTTTGATCACCATCTAGATAGCCTTCCATGCCAGCTTACCCATTTTCGACAATAGACTAGTAGCCCTTGATGGTACTATTCATTATCCTCGGAGCAGACTCTCCTCAACGGTCCGGAATAGTATCAAAATTACTACGAAGCAAGAATGTTGGCTTACGAGAACAACTACAATGACGACAATGACATTGACAGCGACGATGGACTTGATAAACGACGATGACGGAGATACTTATGACCTTATACGCATTCAACGCCTACAGTATAGAATAGACATCAGGACGGCAATGACACGGAAAACAGGAGATGATTCTTCTCGAGAAGTGAAGGTTCGAGACATCAAGAGATGGTTTCAAGGAGGATCGGATGAATAAGGGCTATTTAGTTTTGCTAATTTTTCATGGGTTGGTACGCTGCTGTGTTCGAATCGTCAAGTTTCTCTCACCTATTGTTTAGATTATAATGGAAGCAACAAAGCGTCGTAAGGAGGTACGAGGACTTGCACCTGAAGGCTGGAGCTGGAAGGAAGAGGACCGATTACTTATGTTTCTCTACTTTCTTGCCCACCACGGAAACCTTTTCACGGTTGCCATATGAGTAGGTTCTTTCCTTGCCTTGTCCTCTCGTTTCCATCTCCCGTGTCTCCCCTCTCCTTTCTCTCCTCTCTCTCTACCTCCTCCCCTCACACCACTCCCTCCCCTTCCACCAGGTCGTGTGCTCCGTCCTGCTCGCATTCCATTCGTCTCCACCACCTCTTCTCTTCTTCGTCATTTTCATCGTCTTCTTCCGACGCCTTCGTTTCCTGTTTGCGTTTCGTTCCCGTCTTTGTCAATGCCCCTGTTCTTTCGAGGAATTTTTCCATTGCCTCTAGTCCCTCATCTGTGTTCATCTGCCTTCCGTATAATGTGCCTATGTTCTTCGTACTACGGACACAATTGTATTACGTGTTCACGTGTTTGAAACCGTTCGCCGCATCCTGTATTTTCCTGAGGTACAAACCTGGCATAGTACTCACCTAGGAATGCATGCTTTGTGCGACACTGCGTGAGTCTGCTGAACACCTCCCTTGAGGTGCGTAAGACGTGTTCCCTTGGTTTCCACCTTGGTGCGAATCTGTTGGCGACGTCAAAACTTCCGGCGAGTGGTTCCTTTTTCCACTGGTCTCCAGGTTTTGAGTGCTCTCTCCTTCACTCTTCTTTTGGCGTTGGTCATCGTCGTGTGGTCTACGGTCCATATTTCCGCCCCCTGTTGGGCTTCCTCATCCGCTTTTTCGTTGCCTACTACCGCTCCGTGCCCCCAGGCATCATTCTATACTGACTGTCCTATTTTCTTGTCCATCCAGGAAGCCGTCGATATGGTGCGTTACGCTTAGCATTTGTGCTTGGCCCGGGGCTGGTTTCGGTTCGTATGCTGCGGTAAGTGCTGCGGTGTTGTCAGCGAATATATGTATGTGTTTTACCTGCATGTGTCTCCTTGCGTATCTGGTAGCGGCCTTTGCTGCTTGTGTCAGTCCTACCAGCTCCGCATCGTAAAATTCTGCGTGGTGTCCGAGACCTCCTCTGTCGGAGAAGATTACGCGTCCTTGTCGATATCCTACCATTCCCCAGCCTACGATTTTGTTTTCTCGTTCGTCATCTTCTTCTCTCATGGACCCGTCTGAGTACACGATGATTCCGTCTTCGTCCCTTCTTTTTCGGGGAAGTACGGTGTTCTGAAACATCAAAACGCCCACAAGAGGGATCGATAATCTCCGTGAATAAATAGCAGTCCCTTATCCCAGTCATTCCCTCAGGCTGGTCCTCCCATATCTGCATCCGCCTAAATCTCCAACAGTATTGCTCTCTTCTTTACCATTGACATTTGGGTAAGGACCAGGTCACCTCGATCAGGTCATACTTGAGAATAATATTGTTCTCAGCGTTTGCCATGCTGTTCATCGCCCTATCCCTGGCCTCTATGGTCGTAGGAGCCGACGAGATATTCACCCTTTACCGCTGCGGACCCTTTAACTCTGCGATGGGAAAGAAAGACAAGGACCTGCAGCGGCTCAAAGAGGAGTTTCCCAAGAAAAATGTGCCAATCAGTACTGTAGCGATACCGGCTGGGGTTTGTCCTGTAAGCAAATCTCACATACAAAAAGACAGTTCGCGGTCAGTTCACTACGTCACGGCTTCTCTTCCTTCCCTTACTCGTCCACCTATTAGTGGTTATTCAACCTTTAGGGACCTTGGCGTTGACCAGTTCTCTGAAAATTGTTCGTCGAGGAGCAAATTCATATGGTCGTGAGTGGTATCATGCTATTAGTATATAATCAAAGTACAATAACTTTTGATATGGCATCAAGAGCAATGAGGTTTCATCTGTGAAAGATGGGGAGGGTCATCCCATCTTTGACCTATGCAAATTCCCCAGAATATTACGTCACTATTTTTCTGAGGAAAGGAGCTGACTATATCGATCGAGTGTGGAACAACCTGGCCCGTTTGCCTTGGAAAAAAGAGGGTGCACTCAAGAACCTACTCCCAGCAGCTGAACCGACGACGACACAGGCAGACACCCGTGGGCATTTAACAACTATAGCTACACTTCCGACAGTGACCAGACCAGCCAGCAGACAGACAACACCAGGTACAGGGCACAACATAGTCGGGAGTGGAGGGAATAAGACGAAGAGGCATATCTTTCGTAGTAGTCGGGATATTATGTTGACAAGGATTGCAGGGAGAAGAATGAAAAGGGAGCAGAAGAACGTTTCTAGGCATCCAGCGTTAGTGCTTGTGCATACATGATGGATTGCAGCTAGCGCAGTTGTATTCGTGCAGCATAGGTTGCAATAATGACCGGACTATTTTGAATGTACAACTCGGAGCGCGGCTGCAGAAAGAACATAGAACAGCTGAGAAGCATTGAATTGTTTCAATGTTAGATTCTTAAAAAATAGGTCCGCCAGTGGAATGGACACTGCGCCTTACGACGAAGTACCGATAAAACTCACCAATAGCCTGAGAGGCTCCTAGAACGACGGAAAGATGTTGCTGTTAATAGGGAAAAGTCAAAGACAGAGGGATGAAAGACACGTACACTATGCACGCGCAGTTAGTCATGGCCACAACAAGTTTTGAAAATCAAATCTCGAAGAAGAACTGAGGCAAGTGTGTATTCATAGTCATTTTCGAGGCCGGGTATTCTTAAATCCCGCACTAAACGAACTTATGAATTGACACCTATGATGGCAGGAATCTTAAGCTGAGACATTGATGAGGATAACTTGATCACTACAGGAGAAATGCATGCTCTGGAAATGTCAAGCTAAGTCGTTATTGGAGATGATAATAGATGGCCTGTCAATAAGGTTAATTCTATTTGTGAACCCCAAGAACCCCAAGAACCTCATGAACCCATGTCACACTGTGTGACATTGACTCAGCAGACGAGTTTGTGGACAAAATGACTTGGATTACTCTATCGTTGTTGAAGGCGCAATACTATTGTTAGAGATGGACTTGCTTAACCAACGGTCGACACTACGTCATCTGGAAGATTATGTGGCTCAGCTAGCCACGACCGGTATTTGCTAGTCTTTGGTATTTTTTTTTCTTATCTATCGATAAACAAATAGCCACCCTCAGTCGAACAACATATATTGGTGTGACTGAGGGTGAGGCTCATTTTACTTACATATCTCGTACGACATACTCATTATCACCTGTAGACTTACTGTATCGCTCTACAGGTAATATATCAGTCAAACAACATATATTGGTGTGACTGAGGACTTACTGCATAGCTCTACAGGTTATGGGCCCCGTTTGCACTTCCACTTCATAGAGCCACTGCTCCAATTACATTGACTCACTATAAAACATTTACATCCACTTACACAAGTGAATAGAAAACAAGATGACATCCAACCACACATCCAACCCACCTACCTTCCCTGAGGATGTCCATTTCGATGGCACAAATTATTCCACTTTCAAAAACCAAGTTCCAATTGCAGCCAGAGCAAGAGGAGCCTGTGGATACCTGGACAGCACAGTGAAAAAGCCTGGCAACATCAAAGTATAGAAACCAAACCCATGGAATGGACATCCACAACCCCATCTCTGGAAGAGTGGGAGGAAAGGGATGTGTGGGCACTGGGTCTTGTCATATACAACACAATAAATCCTGGCAGGTTAGGGATAAGGATGGATGGCTTGGCAGCAGAAGCCTGGAAGACATTGTCAGACAATTATGGTGTATTCTCCAAAATAGCAGCAATGAATGCTGAGAAATGGTTATGTACTGTTATGACCCATCCCCAGACCCTTGCCTTGCCCCAGACTTTGCCTGACCAAGCCCAGTAAGCCCCAGAACACATCCCCCTCCTCCTCCAACCACTGTGACCCTCCCCTACCCTCAGTGCCTGCTCCAGCAAACTCTGATGCTTCTCAAGAGATTTCCAATGCTTCCCCAGCATACCCTGGTAACCCCCGAGGGACCTCTACCACATCTCCTGCAGACCCTACAAGCCCACAACCCCTTCCAAGTTCCTGGGCACCCCCAACATCTCTCCTGACCCCAGCCCACACCACTGACTTGCTCCCTCAATCTGCCAAATCACTCCAGAACTCCCCAATGACTATGGCATGACCTGAGTTCCCATCAGTTCCAATCATCTGCAGCCCACATTCCCATCATTTCCCATCAGAATACTGCTGCAGCCTGCCAACTGATCAGAACTGACACCTGGTGGCCCTGCATGTCTCTGTTGAGTCCTGCCATCACACCTGCAATCCCCAGAAGAGGTCCTGTAGCTAGTATATAAGTTGTAGAACAGTATCTGTTACAGTAGCCTTGATATTAACCAAATTACTATTTCATTCTTGTGTTTCTGTCTTGTTGTTCTGTCTTGTCAGTTTTGATCTTATCAGTTCCAATCTTATCAGTTTCCTTTCTTGTCTCATCTCTATCTCTATCTTCTAAGTCTTGTCTCATCTTGTTCCTCTCAGTTCCTTGCCTCATCTCAACTTTCCCAGCTACATTTGACTCTCCTCCTATTGCCCTGACTCCTCCTCTTCAACTCCATGACCTCCAAAACCCTCCCTGTGCCCTCAATTTGGAGCCCAGCCTCAAGTTCCCCTTTATTCTTGATATTTGACTCCAGAGCTCTGTCTCATACTTGCTCCCCACTCATCCATTACTCCTGCTCCTCTGTACATCCCACCAGAACACTCCAGATTTCTCCAGAGCACCTTTCCCCACCTTTGTCCACCCAGTTTCACTCTTCCAGAGCTCACCAGAGCACAGGATAGGTAAATGTAGACATTGTGTCTGCCTAGTAAGGACTTTCCTAGTGCAGCTGAGCCCCCATGGTCAGCAGAACCTGAGATGTATCACAGAGTTCACAGATGGAATGGATTTCTTGAAGCACATAGAGGACCTGAGAGAAAAATGGAGGGCTGCAACTGAAAGAGGTGCAAAGATTGACAATGCAGTCTTTCAAACAATCCTCATCACCTCATTGCTGGAATCCTGGAATGCCATTGTAGCTGGAGTCTATGCCATGAAAGAGTCTAAGGATGTGGTCACAGCACTTACCATTTACTGGGACTGACTTGTCCTACAGAGACAGAAGGCTGGTGTATTGGCAACTGGATTACAGGCTCAGATGAGCCAATTCAAACAGCAGCTGGTATGCATTAATCCAAATTGCTGATGAACCAGACACACCATTGAAAATAGTTACTGGAGAGGAGTATATATGGCAAACATACATCATGCCCATATAATGCCAAAGTGATGCCCAAAGGTGCATCAAATGATTGTGCCCATATCAACCTATGGGGACCATCAAGCATACAATCTCTGGGTGGTGTAGTGTACATGATGCTGGCAGTTGATGGCAAATCCTCCCACATGAAAAGATGCTACATCTACCCTATCAGCATTCACTATGTATCATGCAGAATCAGAGCACCAGACAGGAAGGAAGCTGAAGGAAGTCAAGGTTGATGCTGGCCATGAATGGATAAATGATTCCTGGACAGCATACCTGGGAAGTCACAGCATTGTAACAGCTATGCAAATATACACCTGAAATTTACTTCTCCCATCATGCCACCCAAAGTCTATCCCCAAGGAGTCTTGGACTAACCAGAGGCAGAGGGTGGATCACTTGAGGCCATGGAGGTGCCTAGCATGGGCAAAGGTTCCAGACAAACTTATCAAGTTTAAACTAGACCCCTGATTGGTCAGGACACATTTAGTTGGGTACACAAAAGGGGGTTATCAGCTATACAACCAGAGATCAAGATCAATTGTGACATCATGAGATGTGATTTTTGAGGAGGGAACTGGTCATCAAGCCTTAACAATCTTGAACAGCAATGAGGAACCTTCAGACCCACAGACCACCATATCTGATAGCACTACCCCTGGCATCATTTCAGCACACCAACCAGTTGCCCCATGCATTTGACCTGAAAGTGGACCACTCCATCCAAGTGTTGGCCCTGACACCACCCCTGAAAATGATTAGACTTTTACCTCCAGACAATCAGCACCTCAAGCACCCCTTACTGTGGGACAACCTCTCCATAGATCAACTTGACTGACAAGACCAACCCCTGCCCTACTTGGTGCAAGAGAGACCATATAGAGGGAATGAGCTGCACATGAGGATGGGGAGGATTGGGCAGTGGATGGGGAGGATTGGGCAGTGGATGGGGAGGATTGGGCAGTGGATGGGGAGGATTGGGCAGTGGATGGGGAGGATTGGGCAGTGGATGGGGAGGATTGGGCAGTGGATGGGGAGGATTGGGCAGTGGATGGGGAGGATTGGGCAGTGGATGGGGAGGATTGGGCAGTGGATGGGGAGGATTGGGCAGTGGATGGGGAGGATTGGGCAGTGGATGGGGAGGATTGGGCAGTGGATGGGGAGGATTGGGCAGTGGATGGGGAGGATTGGGCAGTGGATGGGGAGAGACCTATGGCACTGGCAGCAGAAGGCCCATATGTGTACCTGTCTTTGATGGATGATGACATGAGTGTACTGAGAACATACCAGGAGGTGATGAAGCAACCCAAATTGTGGTGGCCAGCAATGCACAAAGAGCTTGAAGTGATGAAGGATTGAGGAGTATTCAAACTTGTGGATGAAAGTATGGTTCCAAGGGACAAGAACATTATTGGGTGTCATTGAGTTTATGCAAACAAGTATAATGCTGAGGGGGAGGTCATTCAATGTAAGGCTTGCTTGGTTGCAAAGTGTTACTCACAAGTGGCAGAAGAGGACTTTGATGAAACATACATGGCTGTGGTATGTCTGGAATCTCTTAGAATGTCAGCAGCCATTGCAGCACAAGAAGGTTTTGAAGTGTGGCAGGTTGATTCTGTCCCAGCATACCTGAATAGTATTCTGGAGCATAAGGTCTACATGCAACTCCCACCAGGTTTTCCAGGGGGGGAGGGCAAGTTGGCACTGCTTCAAAAAACCTTGTATGGGTTGATGCAAGGGGGATTTGACTGGTTTTGGACCCTCAATGGTGCCTGCACAGACTTGGGATACAAGGAATCCAGAGCTGACCCCTGTGTATGATCATGGAAAACTGGACAGGAAACAACCATTACAAACACCTTCAATGATGATACATTTGGACTCTTATCAACCAAGGAAGGAGTAAGGCAAGCAAAGGAGGAACTAGCACAGGTGTATGAGGTAAAGGACCTAGGTGAACCAGCTTTCCTCTTGGGAATGGCCATACACCATGACTCTCACAATGGCTCAATCTCACTCTCACAAAAAGCTTATCTCACCCATGTCCTCAAACACTTTAACATGGCAGATTGTACCCCAGCCCAGCACACTGGAAAGCTTTACTCCACACCTTGGCATATATCAAAGGTACTTTGGATTACAGAATTCTATATTTGTAAGACCTGGGAGGGTCCACTAAGCCAGTAGGCTACATGGATGCTGACTATGGAGGTGACCTTGATACCTGACAATCCACATCTGGGTATGTCTTCATAATGGCTGACGGACCAGTGTATTGGAGTTCAAAATGTCAAAATATCATTGCTCTGTCAACCACTGAAGCTGAGTATATGGCAATGATGCATGGGTCTCAACAGGCCCTCTGGATGCACAATTTCCTTACTGAAATTGACATTGGGCAACCTCTCCCTGCCCTGCTCATGGTCGACAATAATTCCTCTATTGCTCTCACTCGATTGACTAAGGGACATGCAAGAGCCAAACACATCAATATCCGCCACCACTACATTCACAAACGCATACAGGAAGGAGACATAGAAGTAACCCACATACCATCATCCGAAATCATCGCCGACATCTGTACCAAACTGCTCCCTTGAGCTACCCACGACTACTTGGTGACTCTAATGGGTCTGACGGGCCTTGATGGTTGTGCAAGTCAGGGGGAGTGTTAGAGATGGACTTGCTTAACCAATGGTCGACACTACATCATCTGGAAGATTATGTGGCTCAGCTAGCCACAATCAGTATTTGCTAGTCTTTGGTATTTTTTTCTTCTTATCTATTGATAAACGAGTAGCCACCCTCAGTCGAACAACATATATTGGTGTGACTGAGGGTGAGGCTCATTTTACTTACATATCTCGTACGATGTACTCATTATCACCTGTAGACTTACTGTATCGCTCTACAACTATACTGTTCACTAATCCTGTATTGATATAAGCCAGGGGTCTAGGAGTGGAGCCTGGGACAAATTTGACAATCATGTCCTTGCTCTTGGCATTCCCCACAGGCTCGGTTGGACGCGCCATTGCGCTTCATAACAGCCGCAACATATTGACTTCCACCCCCCTGTGGCCATCCCTCTCCCACACACACTTGTCAGATGCTGGCTGCGGGGGTGCCCCTTTGGATTGAGAACTGGCGGCTCTTGCAGCTGGATTCCTCAAAGTTCCTCCTCTCGATCACGCCTGACAATATGTCGTCAGTTCAAGTGAGATATAACAATTAGTTGTACATTTACCTAGGATCATTGAGCTGGGCCATCAATACTTGAAGGTCTTCGTCTGTGCGGATGTTATTTGTGAGGCTGCGTACAGCAGTAGTGGATTCGTGTAAAAATCACTCGGCTTGGCAAAGTGTCAGTAGCTCGACCCTTCAACTAACAAGAGGATTTGAGGTGGGATGGCTCGCAGGATCAGCAAGCGTCAACCATGCATGCAATGGAATGTGGGCTGAGTCCTCAAGTGAAACAGCAGGAATAGACGAAACATTGAGAAATGGCTGCTGATACCAGCTGTAAATCAACAATTGTCAGTTGTTCGGAAGGTTATATTGAAGATGGATTCATACCGAGATCGTACAAGTCCAATCTGAAACTTTGATCCAAGACTTCGTGACTGATATAACACGAAAGTAGTGCCAACATGGAATGCCAATGCTGAGGCCCATTATACAGTCACAAATATACCGATGGTCGGGCAAAATAGCGATGTAATGATGGGTTGTTGTACCAAGCCTCATCACCTTGAAAAGTTGTTTGACTTGATGCCCTCGGCCAGTGACAAGACGCAGCAACCATTGAGTTGATATATAAGCATAAAAATTTACAAAATTGTTCATTGCGTGCTAATTATTTCAAGTAATAAGAACAGATGTGAATAGCAAATGGACCAGCATATTCTTGTAGCTAAGAAAGTAGACCACTTGCTCGATCTCACGTTTATGTTGCCATCGAGAGGACTTACAATAAAATCAGCAAGAACTTAAATGAGAGTTACAATGACAACAGGATGTTGACGCTCGCTTTGAAGGCTTTGATCCCTGACGTTAGATGCTATGAGTAGGTCGAATGCAGGGATGATAGAATCAAATGAGTATTGAGAATGGGCGGTTGATACATTGGAAGATGAGTGAACAGCAAACTCAATGAAGAGCTCGATCCCAAATGATACTAAGTCTTATCTTGCTAACAGTCGAGAACCACTTGAACATCATGGGATTATGGACACGATGGTAGTATGTTCAATGTATGGCATACACATTGGTAAGGACTGACACAATGATCTTGTATTCGACGTACCGCGTACGTTGTATAGCTGAGGGAAGTAATTTACTTTGTCAAGTTATGTGAATTAGGTTCATAGGGTTTATGGGGTTCACAGGGTTCACAAATAGATATAGCCGTCAGTAAAAAGCATTCTACCACGAGTGTGAGGAATGCTAATGTCAGCTGCAAGCAACAGGAGGTTTAGTGTTTTGTATAGTACAAAATCTTTGGTACGTAATTCCTTCTGGATGCCTGATGTTCATTGCTCTCCGATGTTGCCTTCACTGCGCAGGTTACTGAGGGAGACCCAGGGGATAAACCGAGCATTTCAATGTGAATATTTCTGTCCAGCAGAATAATCAAAAAGCATTCGACATGAACGCATGCATGGAGTATGTCATATTGAACAGTACAAGAGTCGACAGGCATAATCTTAAAGTCTCCATAACACAACATATCTGATATCTCTTTCAAGGAGCAAAGAGCTGACTAAGGAAGGGCTCGCCAGCAGCCTTGGGTGCCTTGGGCTTCTTCTCACCCTTCTTCTTCTGCTTCTCTGCTCGAGTGTCAACAATCATCCTACGATAGGTTGACATAAACTTACCGATCTCCTGGCGACGGAGAACCTTGGCGTAAGGGTTAAGACGGAAGAGAACACCTTTGTTGATGAGAGGGTTCTTCTTCTGTGTCCAGGGGCGCTTCTGGACCTTGTGGCCAGCGGGGCGAACGACAGATTGGATTTCATCAGAGTTGATGAGACGAGTGACGTCGGGGTTGGAAATCTTGGCAGTGGGGAGGAAGTAGTCACGCTTGTGGAGCGAAGCCTTCTCGAAGGTGCCAAAGACCTCGTCGAGGAGGGCGAAAGCACCCTCAGTCCAGATGACAAAGCGGCCGAGATGACCACCAGGAGCGAGCTGGAGAAGGTTGAGGCGGCGGACATTGACGAGTTCGACACCGGGAAGGTTACGGAACGCCTTGACAATACCGTTGTCCTCGTTGTAGACAACGAGAGGACCACGACGCTGGCGGTGCCTGCGGTTCCTCATCTTGCCCTTGCCAGCGCGAAGCTTGCGGGAGTTGGACACCTTGACGACATCAGTGTACGCGTGGAGAGACTTGAGGAGAGCAATGGCCTCCTTGGTCTTTTTGAAGGACTCCGCGGCGTCGGCGACGACGAGAGGAACCTCCTCGATCTGCTCGATGCGGTGGCCACGAGCGAGAACGAGCGAGGGGAGAGCAGAGGCAGCAAGAGCCGAGACGATGGCAAAGCGACGCTGGTTCTGGTTGACCTTGACATGCCACTTGCGCCACGTCTTGGTAGGAGCGAACATGCGTCCTCCACGGCACATGTTGCCGAACGCGGCCTATATACAAAGTTGTGAACTTATCCGTACTTTGTGCAACTTCAATGCCACAAACCTGACCGGAACGGTGGGTCCCTCCGCCACCGACACGGGGAATACGTGCTACAGCACGACCAGTACCCCAAGACTCTGCGCTGGTTTGGTGGCCAGCCTTCTCGGAAACGGCATAAGCCTGCCTTTTGTTCTTTGCGATGCTCTCTGATGACGAAACCGATGAACTGGTTGTCCCTGCAGATTTATCGGACTACTTACTGTGGACCTGAGCAACGACATCCAACCTGATTGGAGCAGTGAGGACGGCGGGGAGAGGGAGCGACGAGGAGGGCTCTAGAAGATGATCAGTGGTGAAAAAAAAAAGTTGAAAATGCTGCTGCTCACCGCCGTTGGAGGAGCGGACGTTGACGGTCGGGCGGGAGGCCATTACTTGAAGTCTTGAGGTCTCGATTTTTTCGAGTCGCCAAAGCCGGAATCACCCACTCAACACGCAATTAGGCTTTTGCCGGACCAACTGTATAGTTTCACAAATAAGGAAACTTCCCCTTTTAGAAGGTAGTCTACGTCTAATCCTGTTGCATCTCCTCAGGCGGAGCTCCCTGGCCTTGCTCCTTCTCCTTCCGCACAGCCTGCACAACATCATCCACCCGCAGAAGCATGCGTGCTGCCTAATATCGTATTAGCAATTTGTCAGGAATAGTTAAAGATGCACCGACCTCGATGGCAGTTTTGAGAGTTTGGATCTAGAGCCCATTGAGGACAGCCAAGAGACGCATAACGTCGTACCGCTCACCTTGACGCTGGCAGATTCATAGAGGCCATACTTTTTCATATCCACGATCTTGCCCGTCTCTCCATTCACACCCCACGAGTGCTCCCCATTCGCGTGTTTAGCCTACAATCAATAGTCAGATTTGCTTTCTGTACAACACAGTGACGCACCCTGAGCTCCGTCAAGACACGAATAGCATTCCCACCGCTGTTCTGCACCAACGTTCGAGGGATGACTTCTAGGGCATCCGCAACAGCTCGGAACGGCCAGCCCTCCACGCCAACAACACTGCGCGCCTTTTGATGTAGCCCAACACTGATAGCCATCTCAGTAGCACCTCCACCAGGAGCGAGAGTCGGGTTGAAAAAGACGTTGCGCGCGACGGACATAGCATCTGCGAGGTTGCGATCAATCTCGTTCAAGATGTCTTTTGAAGGCCCACGAAGCAGGATAGTGCATGCCTTGGGGTTCTTGCATTCAGTCAGGAAAGTAAAGTACCTGACGGCGATGAGTTACACCACAAAGTCAGTTTCAAGTGGAAAGTGACGTACTCATCACCAATTTTTTCAATATTGAAAAGACCGCAAAGCGTGCCAACGTCGGATTCGCGCAAATCCTCAACACGGTTGACAATAGTCGCGCCAACCGCCAGCGCAATACGATTATTGTCTGATTTGCGAACTCGTCTTATGGCAGAGACATTATACTTTTCCAAGAAATGCTGCGCAAGATCTGGAGACAGAAAGTCAAGCCCTTGCAATTCAACAAACCAACCTCTCAACTTACCGGAAATGCCCTTCTCCGTGATAACCAGATCCGGCTTGAACTCCAAAATCCTCATAACGAGCGCCTTGATCTGCTCCTCCTCAATCATCTGAGCGCGCTCCCAATCTCCATCCTTTGAAATCTCCATGTTCGTCTGGCTCTCTCCCTTCTTATACTCCAACGGACAATCCAACAAGATAATCCTTGGGTTCTTTATCCGCCTCCTCATATTCGGGTGGGTGATATCCTTGTTCAGCATAACACCAGTCAAAACCCTACTGTCCTCGATCTCCCCTCCAGGGATCTTTTCCACCCGCGCATAACGCTTAATGTCCACCGTCTTGAGGCCGTTGTCGTCCGATGCAACGGTACGGACGGCCTGCAGGGCAAGCTTACACATTAGGTCGGACCATCGCACGACAAATTTGGTACCGATCGAGGTTTTGATCAACGAGAGCATCTCTTCATCGTCGTCTGTATTGATAGGGATCGATATCCGTTGAATGA
Source organism: Termitomyces sp. DKA64 (assembly GCA_017657295.1). Lineage (NCBI taxonomy): Eukaryota > Fungi > Basidiomycota > Agaricomycetes > Agaricales > Lyophyllaceae > Termitomyces > Termitomyces sp. DKA64. Next base: position 19,468 of record JAGGAV010000063.1, on the reverse strand, counting down.
TCTCGAGAGCTTCTTTGAGTGCCTTGTTGTAGGCAGAGATGATCACAACCGGATGGATATCGCGTTCTAATTGTGAAAGGGACTGCGCCAGAATCTCTCCCGCTAGAAAGATATATAAAACAAATCTTCAATATGCAGAGAAAGGTATTACGTACCCAAGATGATAACGGACGTCGTTCCATCTCCACATTCCTCGTCCTGGGTTCGGCTAAGCTCTATCATATTCTTCGCCGCCGGATGAGCCACATCTATTTCTCGTAGAATGGCATTTCCATCGTTCGTCAATCTAGAGGAGGAATAAGCAGCAGGAACCGTATACTTGACTCTGCGACGTACAGTATACCTCCCATCGGATCAAGTATCATTTTCAACATGGATTTCGGCCCAAGGCATGTTCTAATGACATCTGCAACGGTCTAGAACAACCATGAGTATAATCTTCCTGTTTTGCGGGAAGAACGCTCACCTTGGCTGCGGTAATATTTGAGATCTGCGCCTTCCGGCCAGACTGCCGTTCCGGCGCAGTGTCTACACCATGATCAGTGGCAAACAGCAGATAATCAGATACAACACACTCATAACAAAAACCGGAGTTTGCGACATGGCTCCTGCACAAAACCTGTTACAGTAACTTTTTGGGTGGTCGCGGTGCAAGAGACGCGTTCGACTCTTACGTAACGACATATTTTGCATCACGTGGGACTTAGGACTTTGACAAGCTCGAAAAAGTTTTGCTCATCGTTCACAACGACAACCAAAGACCCTTCCTCGTCGTCCCCGGCTGCGGTAGTCGTAACAATGGCTGAGTATGACCTTTCAAAAACCATCATTCCCTATCTGGATCGCCATCTCTCTTTCCCTCTGCTTGCCCACCTCGCCGACGCGAAGCTTTTTTCTGATAAAGAGGTTACGGCTGCCCAGTATGAGCTTGCCAGAGGCACCAACATGTTTGACTATGCTGTGAATTTGTTCAAGCAGCTATATCCGGATCAAGAAGTCCCGGCAGGTATAAAAGTCAACTTGGTTCAATAGCCCATATCCAATACTGATTGCTCGTAGAATTCGATGAGAAGCGCCAAATTGCGGTGTCAACGAACGAACGTCTTCAACAAGAGGCTCAGGCTGTCCAGGATGTCATTGAAAATCCAGATGTGGCGCAAGCGCTGCGCCAGGACAAGAACCAGAATTTGCTATACCTCAAGGATAATTACAACGTGAGCGATGACTCTAGTCAATGAACTACACAGTTCTGACATTCCATTTAGCTGACATTAGACCAAATCACTGCACTTTATAATTTTGGCAAGTTCCAATACTCATATGGGAACTACAGCGGCGCGGCGGATTATCTATACCACTTCCGAGTACTGTCCACCGACAATGATCTCAATACTTCCGCACACTGGGGCAAGCTCGCCTCAGATATCTTGACAGGAAAATGGACCGTCGCCCTCGAAGAACTCAACACCCTCCGTGAGTCTATCGACTCACGATCAGCACCCTCTGTCCTCTTGTCCTCCGGCTCCAGCGCTGCCAGCGCCGCCGAGCCGGCTCTCATGCAGCTGCACTCACGGACATGGCTCGTCCACTGGTCCCTTTTCGTGTACTTCAATCACCCACAAGGACGCACGCTCCTCCTAGAGACTTTCCTCTCTCCAACATACCTCAATACCATTCAGACATCATGCCCGTGGATACTGCGCTACCTCACCACCGCCGCTATCCTCTCACGTAAAGCATCCGCTCTACCCTCCTCTTCATCCACCCCTGTCTCTTCCCGTGTCCGTAACGCCATTCGCGAAGTTGTCAAAGTCATTCAAACGGAGGAGTACCAATATCAGGACCCTGTCACCTCTTTCCTCAGAGAACTATATGTTGAATTTGACTTTGATGCCGCACAGCGCGAGCTTGCGCTTGCGGAGAAGGTCGTTGCTGATGACTTCTTCCTCGGAGAGTTTAAGGAGGAATTCTTGGACAACGCACGATACCTCATCAGTGAGGCTTACTGCAGAATCCATCAGAAGATTGACATCGCGTAAGTCTGACTGCCCCGTGTTATTCCGGCTGCGGGGTTGATGTATTATTCCTAGGGATCTATCAAAACGTCTAAATCTATCACGTGACGAGGGCGAGAAGTGGATCGTTAACCTCATTCGGGAGACTAGGATGGGTGCCGATGCCAAAATCGACCTTGAAAAGGTACATTACTCTATCATTACTCCTCTCCATCACCTTACACTTTCTTTCTAGAATGTCATTGAGATCAACCGACCGCCGTTGCCCGTCTATCAAACAATCATTGAGAAAACCCGCGGGCTTGCACTGCGCACCCAAGCTCTTGGTGCTGCTGCTGCTCGTTCGGGACAGCAGAGTAGTGGCGTTGCGAAATCAGAGGCTCTGTCCCCTACTGTTACTGTGAAGTAACCTGTCGTAGTTGACATGTCGCACGTGTATATGATTTGTTAAGCTTTGTCCCCCGTCTACAGCTGCTCTCTCGGAAATCGCCATAATCACCGAACCGTCCTGACTTCAGGTCCTTGACAAATCATCGGATTCAGGCAATATAGGATCGTTATCTTCGTCATCCGGATACAGCTATTGTCGACGAGAATAATCAGCTAGATCATTATTGATAGACAAAACGCTTTCAACCTTTCCAGGATTGAAAAGACCAAGAGGGTCAATGGCTCGCTTGACAGTTTTCATAAGCTCCACAGTGCCTTGCCCTAATTCCTCGGTGAGGTAGCCCTTCTTACCGATGCCCACCCCATGCTCCCCGGAACCTTTTTTTTACGATTAGAGTCAGTTTTTAAGTCAAACCCTCAAAATGATTGATTACATGTTCCATCCAGAGCGATAGCCCGATGTATCATTCGGCTTACGGCTGCTTTAGCGATCTTCGCCTCCTCATCGTTTCGGAATAACAGCAATGCGTGAAAGTTCCCATCGCCAACATGTCCGACAATTGTCGATGTGATTCCAACTTGTTCCAGGTCTTTCTTCGTTTCGTACACAAGTTCTGGTAACTTGGAAACAGGTACACTGAAAGTAACTTTCTCAACCCTCGATGAATCTTAGTGTGCGGTAAACTCACCAGACGTCCGTTGGCCATCCCTTTGCCCCCTCAAGAAGCGACATTCCTGAGTAGTGAGCGTTTTTACGGTCAGCCCAGAGCTCATCAGCCTCCTGTTTATTGCGCGCAAGTTCAAACCCGGTACCACCGTACTTCTGGACAATCTTCTGGACTATTCTGGCCGTTTCTTGCAATGACCCCGGTGAAATACCTTGGAATTTGAAGAAAAGACTGTCCTTTTCGGGCCATTTACGTTTGGACATGCCGAATTTGTTCGTTGCTGCCATGAAGACGTCATCCACCAGCTCGACACATTCTGTTGGTTGTTCCCGTAAGGAGTAGTAACATGTGCTCAATATAGACTAGACGCACGGATACCGACACCTCGATTTATCACCTCAATGACAGCCTCAGTGGCTTTTTTAACATTAGGGAACTGGACGACAGCGACAGTGGTGGACATGACGGGTGCCAACCGTATGGTCACTAGGCGATGTTCAAAGGCATTCAAAAACTCATCAAACTTCTAAGAACGGCCAACTGACCAACCTTCCGTTATGATCCCAAGGGTCCCTTCTGCTCCGATGAACAATTTCGTTGTGTCGAATCCGGCAGAAGATTTTCGCGACCGCCGACGGGTCTTGATTACCTCGCCTGATGGAAGCACTACAGTCTGAAGAGATGAGGCGAGACTAATCAGATTAATGGGCCGGGGCTCACTGCATTGAGAAACCATTCAGCCTTCGCCGTGCCATATCTGACTGCGTTGGCTGTAGTCTGACATTCAGGTACAACTCGTGACACAGGCAAACAGACATACTTCCAGAACATCCTGTGCTCAGCATCCCGCCAATTGTAGCACCAGGGCCAGGATCAAGCTATTGCATAGATAACGATTCAACAGCTCTCACGGATATATAGCTTGCGAGTGCAACGTACAGGGAAAAACAAAGGTATGCCTGGTCAGTGGGTGGTGCTGAGTTTACTACACCGTTATGCAGATTTAGAAATACCTTTTTCCTCGAGCATGTCATTGATGTCCATCCATCTTGCACCAGGTTGACATACAAGATCAGAATCAACCTCTGAGATCGGACGATTACAACCGAAGTGAAAACAAACACACTTTGATCCATACCATGTATTTCCAGAATTCGGTCCATGCCTGACATATCGACACAGATACCTCCTATGACATGCTGACAAGCTCAATCAGCAAGCATCAGAACAGAAAAATCTCAACTTACGCTACGGGTCTGACCCTCCAAACTTGTCGCACCAGAATATGGAATTACGGGCATTCTATACTTGGTGGCTATCTTCACCATGCGGACAACGTCTTCTGTAGACTTGGGATAGAAGACAACGCTATGGAAGCGGCCTACGGGAGTCAGAAATAACTCGCAACGCTGTCTGAAGGGAACAAGAACGAGATGTCCTGCTTACCTGGTCTATAATCGTAGTCCGAAAATCCGTGGATGCGCAGGTCTTCGAGATGGGTAGAAACAGCATCGGCATCGGGAAATTCCTCCTTAAGTTCTTGAATAGCACGCTCAAAGTCTTTTGGAGTGCCGAATCGAGGTTTCCCGGTGCTGCTGGCTTTTTCAAAAGGTGAGGTCTCCCAGGTTTTCGCAAGCGTGAAGCCAATGATCCCGCTAAATATGCAGGACAATGCCATGAAACGAAGATAATAGGAGAAATTTCCGCTTTGACTACTCGCCACTTTAGCAGGGTGTTTTGTGAAATTCGACGAACGCCGCTGAGGAATGTGGTTTGAATACAAGGATGGTAAAGGTCTCCCCAGGAAAAGATAGTGCATACGTTGGCAAGTAGTCCTTGCCGACCCCTTTGAAAGCGAAGCCATGGTCGTGGAAAGAAGAAGTAAGAACCCCAAGGACATTTATGGGCTGTGTCGGTAGTGATCTTCATCTTGTACATGGTAGCCGGGCCGATGTGGTCCACATGTAAACGTATAAGTCATCATGGAACTAAGCCTGCTTGGCCGATGACGTGAGCAGGGGCAAATTATATATTTTGGGAGAAGTCTCCGGTTTTCAAGGCTTTTGGAGCACGAATTCGTCAAATATGGACCCAACCCTGAAGTAACTTGGGTGCCGTAATACGAGAATTTAAAGATGTAACAGGGAGGTAATATGGAGCATGCCGTTTAAGAGAGGTTGAGGTTCAGTGACGACATATGTCTTTTGTTTGCGGCGAAAAACAGTGGCGAGCAGTCAGTTAAGCTGCACAGGGGCGCATGTGTACGCCGCTGAAGCGCATTTCCTCAAGGAGTAATTGAACGGTGATATCCGCCGATCAGGACACGAATATTATGTAATAGAAACATTGAAGTTGCTTCCGGATTTCAGAGTAACAAAAGCGGCAGATTTGTCACAGATCATTCAGTGCTTGAGTATAAGGAACACATACAGGTAATGGAAACTACAAGAGACCAGAGATTATCTCTGCTAAAAATAAAACGATTACTTAGCATCGTATCTCCTCTCCCAGGTCCGAAGAAGAGCCTAGAGGTAAATAGCCCTGTTGCTACCTTCAATTTTCTTGAATGAAAAAAAGCTTCTCTCGCAGGGGAGGAATTTTGTGTACCAAGTCCGGTAATACATGGAACGAGGCTCGGAAATCAAAATCTCAAGCAGCGAGAACTTGTTCATAACCATGTTTGTTTATCGTGAAGCCTTGAACGCCACCGCGGAGACGACCGACCATCATGAAAAAATAGTGATCTTATCGATATCTTCTCCGTATCAAGGATCAAGAAGTGGCCGATAATCAAGTAACCACACTAACTCCATGGAAAAAAGAGGTGCGAGCAAGGTACAGCTGTGTTGAGCGCTCATACACAAACGGTCCGCATCGTCCGTAGCGTGGGGTAAGGCGCAGAGTTGCTGGCGTACAATTCCAAAGAAAATCTAGGCTAATGTTGAGTGAAAAATCTGATGAGATCCAAAAGATCGCGAAGCCTTATACTAATGGACATTCGCAAGCACCGGGTAACATGACCTTCAGCTCGTTGACAGTACTTACATCCTAACTGGAGAATGCCAACAACAGTCTTCCTTTCAAATTCATCAGCCACATTTCGGGTTATCCTAGACCAAAATGTCAAACAAAGCGGAAGCAATAGATAGTAGGCACATCAGGCCGCCAAATGATCATCATTGCTCATACACAGGCCCCTTCGAGTGAGTATGTCCAGGAAATCATATACGCGTACATTGTAGTGGTACAATTGCAATCCAACAACACAGAAAGCAGTTACAAAGCGACGATCTGAACAAGGGATGTTATTGTTCTAGAATCCTCCTGCACCTCTCCATGATTTTCACGGTAGATACTCGCCATCATCATCCCCACCACCGCGCCTCCCTTCAGGTTCTTCCTCTTCATCACTCCCTACTGCTCCCTGCACATACCCCTCGCCCATAAATACTGGCGTGCCTCCCGCTCCTCCATGCGCTAGAAATCCCCTCCTCTTACTCCTCGTTCCAACGCCGACCAGAACCCCACTCTCTGCGTCCTCACCCTCATCCCAAGCCGCCTGAAGCTCTTGATCCAGGGTCAATCTATGCTTCCCCTTTTGCGGCGGTCCCGACAGGGACGAAACACTATCATTCAATTGAGCCGACGCAATGGATCCAACATTTTCCAGCCTGATCATTGTCCGTTCCTCGGCATCTGCACTTCCATTCACTTGGCTCTGCCCTGCAACGCATTTTCTAGTTGAACTCTTCATCTTCGGGATCCTTGAAGCCCGCACGGGCACCTTCCCGCAATTCATGCGCCTCCCCGCTCTATCCTGCTCTTCATATCCGACATCCGTACCCAACGGATCCTCTTCATCCGACCGACCGAGTGTTCGTCTCTGCGTGTATGCAGAAACTGTCCTCGCGCGAGCGGGAGCTCTTGGCTTTATCGGTGACGCAGGCAAAGGCGATGTTGGGGGTCGGCTCGCAAACAGGTCTCTCGAATGGGGGCCTATACGCGGGGGAGACAGCATTATGGCTGGCTGTGGCTCTGGAGGCGCGGGAGCTGGCAAAGGCGGAGGTGGAGGCGGAGGCGGGGGCTGAGGTGGAGAGTTCTTGACTGACTCACCAGTTTCCTCCCTCCAAACTTTCTCAGGCATATTCACATCAACATCTATTACTGGTCTGTCCTCCACTCTCCTCGAGATGGATATACGTCGACTATCCCCTTCAACCGGAATTCCGTTTTCCTTGAACCTAAACACGTTCCTAAATGGAGGTGTAGGCACCTGGACAGGCGGTGTTGAAGGCATTGGGTCATCCTCCGCGTCCCTATTATCGTTCTCAAGATCATTGTCCGAGCATAACGACGGCGTCGTGGCAGATGCAGACACTGTAGATGCAGAAGGCCAGTTTCGTGTGGGGATATTGAGGCGCTGGCAAGGTTGTGGCTGTAACAGCGACATGGAGAGCGAAGACTTTGCAGACGCAGACGCGGACGTGAAGCTTGAATCTAACGAGCCAATTGACCGACGTTTGACAGTCGTACCTATTGATACGACAGTTCAAGTAACACGCGGGTCCCGCAAAATAAAAGAGCACTCACGAAGGTCGTCCTGAAACTCTGCTAGATCATTGCCAACGCGTTTCCTCTTGTCCCCAGCCCTCAAATACGAGACACTCGGCCGTTTCGTCAACGTCGTATTCTGCGTGAATGAGGAATCTGACTCCCTCCGAAATGCGGAACCACTGGGGCCAGGTTCGCCAAACGAAGTATTCGCCGTCGAACCACCCAAGGAAACCTTGCGCAGCTTGACGGTCTTCATCTCTTTCAAAAACGCTAACATCTTATCTGGGGGTATGCCCACCGCAGGCTGACCCTGACGTTTAGTGGTGTGTGGGGGGTTAATCGGCGCCTCGACCGGGGTAGGAGTGTGTTTGAGTGCAGCACGGACAGAGGCAAATAAAGTTTCCACGTTTCCAGCTGTCGCAATCCTCAGCGAGCCTGGAGGGGGAGGCGGCGGCGGCGGCGGTGGTGGTGGTGCCCCACTGTATGGTGTATACGTACGCAGGCGTTTTTCGAGCTATGTAGAGATCTATTAGCAACATAAAGTGGACATTGAACGGGACCAACCTCTTCCTTGAGCCTCGCAATCTCCTCCTCAAGCAACCTGATCCGCTCCTTATAACGTTGACTGGATTCAGACTCCACCTCGTCATTCTCTCTTTCCCTCTCGTCTGCTCTCGCAGCAACCAACTCCCGCTCCTTTCCTTTGACACGAATCTCCCCAGAGGTATTAGCCTCTCCATCCCCCTCATTCATCAAATCCACTATCACTTTCCCCTTGCCTGTATCGCGTGGCGAGGCCCCGGACTTCATTTTCAGCGGGGACCCATTTGGGCTGGGCAACATTATCGACGGGTCTGCATTGCCCTCACCCACGCGAAATCGGTCAACAGCCGCTCTAACTGACGACGTCCGCTTCGAATTCGACGGACCCGGTCGGTCACCGAAAGTCGACGGCATTTCTGACTCGAACCTCACATGGACATGGCGGCCATCATCCGGGACCAATGATGGGGACCGAGGAAACAGCGACCCCGGCATACTGACAGAGGACCGTCTACGCAGAGCGCGTGGTAGCGGCGGAGGTGAAAGTGAATGGTGGGACTCTGAGTCTTCCGTCAACGCGACTGAGAGCGAGATTGCTGGATGTTGTCGGCTTGACGCACCTTCAGATTCTCGGGGCTTTTCGATCCGCCTAAGCGTTGCAGGCTTCTTTCTTGCAGCGTTTTTCCCCGCACGTTTGCTGTTGCTGGACTCCGGATCACCAGAGCCATCACCCGACTGCTGCTCGTTGAACAACGGCGGTGTTGGGCGCCTAGCACATCGTTGAGGCAGTTTCCGACGAGAAGATGTCTCGTACACCTGTGAAGTGGACTGTGAATATTCCTTGCGATGTTTCTTGCGCGATTTCACGCGTGGAGGCGACGGCGACGAGAACTGCGCTAGAAGTGACCTCAACGTACAAACAGAGCCGATGGCCACATACCTCGTATACCTCGTCCTCATCCAGTGTCCCACCCGTCGCTGTGGTCACAAACGAGCCTAGTTCGCGCGACACAAAATCGAGTACGCCAGCCAAGAGGCCAGAGCTCTGTGCCATCGAACAGGTTTTCGACGAACTGCTTGTTCGCTAAACGGGCAAAGGCCTCTCAACCAAACATCAGTAAAACCATTTGTTTAACCTGAGTCCCTCCAGCTGCTTACTAAGTAATGCAGCCACGAGTCAAGCAACAACCACCCCACACCTGCACGGCAGGATTGGGCTCTGGTGGCTTGTTCTCGCTGCTATGAGGGACTGGACTGTTGTCACTGTTGATATGTATAATTTCATTATACCACTTTACGCAGGGTTTCATATGCCAACCACACCATTATTAACAACCACACCAACCCCAACCACACCTTCCTCATGGATTTATCCATTCAAGCCACACACACCTGTGGCCTCTCTCAACAGGTGGTTGCCTCAACAGGTGGTTGCCTCAGCAGGTAATCTGTCCAACAAGTGCCATCTATGTTGATGCAACCCTGATTGAGCAAACTCTGCTGCATGCATGGTGCTTCAGGTTGAGGAAGAAGGATTTGCACACCACAGGTCGTGAACATAACTACAGCCTATGTACTCATCAAATTGCTGAGGTTCTCATGTCAACTTTCAGGATGCTTGTCACCTCCATCCACACTGTTGCTTGCACATCCAGCCCATCGAGCATGTCTACTGCCTTTGCAAAACAAGCCTCAGAGTCTGCCCAGATCAGAGAGAACAACTGAGGCTGGGTGTAATATAATGACAAATGTAAATCACAAAAAACATGTGATCATGAAGGATGCTGACAGTCTGAAGTATTCAGTCAACAAAGAGCCTACTTATGGAAGAAATGGGCAGCACATCAATTATCAACATGATATTTCACTTGCTAGCCACGTAATTTTTGGGGTTACCTAACCTATCAAATATAAAATATCAAATGCAGCTGCAAAATGTGCTCAGTTTTGAATGTCCCTGCTGGTACTATCTTATCACTGTGATATCTATCTATGCTACATAACTAATAGCTAGTGTATGGAGAGTCAAGTCCAATGTAGAAAAGTTGAATAGCAATGAGCCCATTATCCAATACAAATAATCACGTAATTTGTCCATTTTTTTCCAACTCCTGGCAAACATTACATGTGGTGAAGGAGCACATAATCTTTTCCATGATGAGAGCACATAAGAACTGGTGCTTGTTAGTGGCCAGATAATGGAATTTGACTGAATTGTTGTTACCCTTGAGACATTCAGATTTAGGTCAGCAGGTTATAGGATCCTTTTTTAAGGATTGCCAGCCTTTTCTGTTATGTCAGAGACAACTTCACAGGGTTCTTGGTCTTTTGTTCTCTAATATTGCTTCTATTTGCTTTTGTTATTGGATTCATCATTGGCAATTGGTATCACTCATTTTCTCTGAGGACCATTGCTTGTTTCACACATATAAAGTATACTGTATCCACACAATGGTCAGATCCTTTTGTATCACCCCACTGAGTGTTACAGGGTGACCCATCAACTCAACACTCAGTGCTGTGAGCTGCACAATTGGTTTTTTTTTTCAGGCCAATCCACACCCAGAGAATTACCCCCACATATGACTTCAGCCTTGTCTAATGCATTGTTTACATCTGCATATAACCATCATCCCAAACTCTACCTTGTTTATTAACCTCATGTTCTGTCTTTTGTTCCCAATTCTTATATGGAGGGTGATGGCAGTTCAGCTGCCACCGCCAAGTCCTTAGAGAGTCACATGACTCCCAAGTGGTGAAGTTGTATGATTGAACCAGGAAGGTCACTGAGTAAGGCAGGATAATATTGTTCATACCATGCTTTGCACTGCCTTATTACACCACATTGAAGACAAAATCCATTGAAAACTATGTGACCAACAAACTCATTTAACAGAGCCAGTGCTAGTTCATATGTTGTGGTAAGAGCCAAGAAGGAGTGACAAGTGGTTGTGTCATCTTATGAGGCATTCTTAGACACAGAAGTCATCCCTCTGAAGGCCTGAAATGTGAAGAAAGGTGGTGAAAAGAAAGGAATCCATATTTTGAGGGTTTTGGGAGCCTGAAATGATGAAGGCAAACCAGACAGCAGCAATTTTATATCATTAATTGGGGGTCAGGCTCAGAATGATGAACAGTCTAATTCAGTAAGTAGACTCTTTATTCTCAAAGAGCTGGACTCCATCAAAAGAGAAAAGAATAACAATGTCACCAGATTTGATGTCTTCCTTAGGATGTACCTCAAGAATTTCACCTGCAACTGTGGACTGAGTGGTATTGAATTAAATTTCTGGCATGGCTTTTTAATAACAGAAACAAAGTGATCTTGACTACAATAGGAATATTGTGTCCAATCATACTTATGGGGCCAGTATATGCAATGCAAGAGGATGGACATATGTCCTCTTCAACATTGACAATCCATGAGCTCCACAACAAGAGATTCCACTTGCTCAAGTGTCAGAATAGAATCCTTGGAGTGCCACCACATGACAAGCCTTACAAGAGGATGTATACACATCCTTTGCAGAAGAAATTAATGACTTAAAAAGGTCCAATGAAAATTGCTGATCTGGCAAAAGTGATATGGGTCTGGCTGGAGGATTTTTCAGATGTTTGACTTGCCTTACCATCTAGTGAAGTACTTTGTATCTGCCAGGATGAAATCTAATGATGTCTTCATTTCAGAATGAGAAGCAAGTGCTAAAAATTCATTGATAGTGTCTCAAATACATGTTTTGATATACAAAGGCCCCTTGTCATTCACTGTTGTCACTATCATCTTTACTAACTCTTTGTGGCTGTGCTGGTGGCCCATTCCATTATATTCACTGTCTTGATCTTCTTGACCAGACTGGTCTTGTGGGTCATCATTGTCCACATCCATATCCAAGTCTTCTAAGCAACTGGGATCCTTCTGGGTATCATTTGTGTCCATGTCTTCCTCCTCATTCATTAGATCCATCTCAGTGGCAAGGTCCCCAGAATGCAGGTCAAACAAGCTAGTTGCATCTCTATTGGTATGAGCCTATGATGAGTCAATGTTAACTCACATGGAAAGTAGACAAAAGGCATGAGCATGTACCTCCTGGGAGTCTGTTGTCAATCCAACATGCCCCAGCTCCTCACTTGTGCCCTGTTTGATATTGGCATGAGGCCTAAAAACATTTACTCATAAGCTAAATAAACAGAAGGAAGGAAAATGTGATATCAGGCATACCACACTCTGATTCCTCATCATTATGAACAGTGTCCTTGCTTAGTAATTATTATGGGCAGTATAAGTGGAGCTTGTTGACAAGGGCATTGTCAGGATCCCTTGACCCTGGGGGGGCTCCTACAGAGCAAAAGAACTACCTGGGCAGACTTGATAGCAAACAAGTATGTGGTTGAGTTGAGAAATAAGAAAACTGAGAAAGGTAAACCTGGAAACTGATAGATTGAAGAGAAAGAGACAGGAGGATGAACACAAGTAAAAAGCAGACACAATAGGTAATCTCAAGACTGGAGTGTAGCTACAGACCAGGGGACCTTATATAGCTTTAGGACACTACTAAAAGGGGAAGCTGGAAACAATCTAAGTCAGATGGAAGTGATCTAACACAAGTGAAAGAGATCTAAGTCAAGTGGAAATGATCTAAGTCAGGTGAAAGTAATCTGAGTCAGGTGGAAGTGTTCTAAGTCATAGCCAGAAGTGATCTAGGTCATGAGGAAGTGATCTGAAATAAGGGAAGCAATCCTGGAAGTGATCTGGGACAGGTAGAAGTGATCTGGGCCTGTGGGAATGATCTGGAACAGGAAAAGCAGTCCTAGAGGTGGCTTAAACCTGAATTTGGCTGAAACAGGACTGTGGCTGAGATCTGGGGATGTGGCTGAGATCCAGAGAGGGACTGTGTAGAATCTGAGGTTGGATAATGGTGAAGGGAAGGTGGAAATGATATGGGTCATGACAGGCATGAGGTGGTTTGTGAGTTCATGTTGAATGAGAAGGGCCACATCAGCTGTATGATGGAAAAATGTCAGTAGCATAAATGTGATAAGAAATGAAAACTCACAAAGTTGATGTCAATAAAGGATAGTACAAGAAATGGGCCTACTATCTAGAAATTTGGGAAGACATCACTGGCAATAGCAGAGCAATGTCTTCTTTGCCATGAGAGGAGGTGCTGAGCATTGAGAGAGCACTGACCTAGAAGCTGTACACCTGGAGCCAAGTGTCCAGTGGCAGGTGGAGTCAAAGGACTGTAAGTTGAGATCACTGAAATCTGACTTAGAGAAAAAAGACTACTACATGCCTGCTTGAGCAGCTTTTCATAGCTTGGTTACATGTCAGCTAGCCAGCACCAGCAGCTATGAGCCTTGATATGACTTGACTACTCCGAAAAAATCAATGTTTCCATTGTTTACTACAATCACGCCATATCTGAATCAAGTCTACACAAAGCACCGGGAGCACTAAAGCTTCTTGCTCAAATATGTCAACAAGGGTGGTTGGCAAGCACATAAATGAACATAGCCAGCTCCATCAGAGATTTCTATAACACCGACTGATATAGGGCAGAATCCTTTTGAGAAAATAGTGTCTGAGGCAACTTGTGCATACAGGATATCAATAGTTGCATTTGGATCTTGGTCTTGGCATATTCCATTCCCAGATTTTCCTATTGCTGTTTCCATAGTCCATTGAGCATAGCAGGATAATTATCCTACAGGTCAAGTGAAGTCCATTGACAATAATATAAATAATAGTACAGTACATAAGTGTATCAGTTCTATCAAGTGATCCATCAGCATTCCATCATGAAGATGTTTGGGAGGTCAACGAACCTCGGGTATCCGAAATATCGTAATCTCCTGCAGAGGGATTTGTTGAATCAATAGTGTGAGAGAACGGAGATAATGTACCTGCTGCTTAAAGTACCGTCGGTTCTCCTCGTCGATGAGGACGAGGTTGAGATAGTACCTCGTGCTGAACTTCTTGTTGACGTCGCGGAATGTTGGAGTGAGGTCAAAGCCACCGAGGAAGAGGCGGATAGGGATTGTTTCGCCTGAAAATTGAATTAGTAGTTTTGGTGAAAGGAGGTCGATCAAGAAGGGATACTCACCACGCACAGGAGCGCCGTCCATGATTTCAAACTTCGTTATCGTCTCAGATTCGTTATATTGATTTGGAGGTGCGCCAGTCGTTTCGCGGCGGATGATGGAGAGTTCCATATGTTTGATCTTTATGCGCACCAGGAGGAAATAGATCTTGCCGACAATGACGTCTTTCAGGTGGTATCTACGCTGAATTAGCGAAAGGGTGTTCAGAGATAGGAAGCAACATACTTGGATTTGTTGTATTCGAATTCGATGTGTAGACAGTCCTCGATGCCGACTTCCATCTTGATGGCGTTGTTGCTGTCGGGCGGCATGCGGAAAGAGTGCACCCAGATGTCTTTCTCTCTTAAGACGTCTGCCATGCGACGAGAAATCGAAACACGGATAAAATATCTTTCGAAGAAATTAGTGATTGTAGAACGAAGCTAGTAGGACTCGCCTTAGTTTGACGTTGATGCCCTGGTAAGATTCGAATTGCTTCTCTACATTCTTGAAGAGAAAGTCGAAAGTCTGGGCTTGTCGCATTTCGCCTGGCGCTGCAAGCTCCTGAGAGAGAGAGAGGAATTCATGGTGATGACCGCGGTCGTAAAATAGCTCTAATTGGTTTGGTTTGGGGACTCGAAGCGAATGAGTAGAACAAACCTATGCTACCGACAAACTCGACCTTGATTCCATCGTGTGCGAGCTTCTTGCCATCTCTAACGCGGATAGCCACCTGTAGCCTCGTCAATGGCATGGAAATGGTGTAGACGGCGGCACGCACCTGCCCAGCAACAGGCTCGCCGTCATAGTAGACGGGGCAAGAGATGGTCTTGTCTTTGTCGGACTTGATCTCAACCTGCTTGCGGAGCTCCTCGCCTTCGAGTTTGACGTCGACGTCGATGGGAGAGGCGAAGAAGAAGGCGGCCATGAATGACGACGGCGACGGCGACGGCGCTTGGAATTTGTTGGCCGCGTCGGCGTCACGCGCAAGTCACAAACTCTCTCGTCCCTCGCTCGATTCGGTAATCCGAAAAACTCCGCCCACCGTCTGCTGTTCTCTTACGACAACCGCTACTATCCTTGGCGTCGTCGTCCACGATGCTCAAGACGTCGACAGGTGTGTCGGGTGATATGACTTTTTCCCTGGTGCTTAGGGGTTGACAGCTATCGCGCGGCCTTTCCGTGCAAAATTGCGACTGGAGCGGTCTTTGGCAACTATCGCTGAACACCCTGTTCGTCGATACGGTGGACTCAAGGACCAGGACCGTATCTTTACAAACGTCTATTGTAGGCATGATCATGGACTCAAGGGCGCGAAGGTTAGTCGGGTTCGTATCTGTGTTGCACTGTCTTATGTTCCCCAGGCGAGAGGCGACTGGCACCGCACAAAAGATATCATTCTCAAGGGCGACTCGTGGATTATCCAGACTATTAAGGACTCAGGGCTTCGTGGTCGTGGTGGTGCTGGTTTCCCTAGTGGTCTCAAGTGGAGTTTTATGAACAAGCCTGGATGGGAAAAGGACCCGAGGCCCCGGTATCTCGTTGTCAACGCCGACGAGGGCGAGCCTGGAACGTGCAAGGATCGTGAAATTCTGCGTGGAGATCCGCACAAACTTATCGAGGGATGTCTCGTCGCCGGACGCGCCATGAACGCCACGGCTGCGTACATCTACATCCGCGGTGAATTCTATCAGGAGGCCTCGCACGTCCAGCAGGCTATCAACGAGGCGTACGCTGCTGGTCTCATTGGTCCCGACTCGTGTGGTACCGGGTACAAATTCGATGTGTACGTGCACCGTGGGGCGGGCGCGTACGTCTGTGGTGAGGAAACGGCGCTGATTGAGTCGCTGGAGGGAAAGCAGGGCAAGCCGAGGCTGAAGCCCCCGTTCCCAGCTGATGTAGGACTGTTTGGGTGTCCGACGACGGTGGCGAATGTAGAAACGGTTGCGGTGGCTCCAACGATATGCAGGAGGGGCGGGAGCTGGTTTGCGGGCTTTGGAAGGGAGAGGAATCATGGGACCAAGTTGTTCTGCATTAGTGGACATGTGAACAACCCATGTGTGGTTGAGGAAGAAATGAGCATCCCGCTCAAGGAATTGTTGGAGAAGCATTGTGGAGGTATTAGAGGTGGATGGGATAATTTGTTGGGAATTGTGCCCGGTGGTTCGTCGGTGCCTGTCATTCCGAAGGACACTTGCGCCCAGGTTTTGTGAGTGACTTAGTTTTCTTGGGAATGTGACTGATCTAGTGCAGGATGGACTTTGACTCGCTCAAGGACGCTCAAACCGGTCTTGGAACAGGTGCTGTCATTGTCATGGACAAGAGCACCGATATCATCAAGGCCATTTCGCGCTTCTCTGATGTTTGTTTCCAGTGATTATGATGGCATATCATGCTTATATGGGGTTCATAGTTCTACAAACACGAGTCTTGCGGACAGTGCACGCCGTGCAGAGAGGGTACGACCTGGATGAAGAACATGATGAATCGCCTGGTTGAAGGTCGTGGCCACCAACGGGAGATTGATATGCTTCTCGAGCTCACGTATGTCTTGAATATTTATGATAAAATCTCTGGCTGAATTTGGTACAGCAAACAAGTCGAAGGCCGCACGATCTGCGCGCTTGGTGACGCTGCGGCGTGGCCTATTCAGGGTCTGATGCGCCACTTCCGCCCGCTTGTTGAGGAGCGCATAGCTGAATACAGAGCTAAAAATGGGCCTGTGGCATTTGGTGGACACCTCGTAAGCCAGATGAATGATGACCTTGCTGTCCCAGACAACCTTGGCGCACGGTTGCCAGAGATCAATGCACCGCAGTAATCAGCTATCTAGAGCAGTAGCAATACACACATAAATTTTTTGATCGCATGCGATGGAGTTGCATTTCGCGTCTTCAAATTAAACAGATACACAGGCAATTGGGGCAACCAAGAACTTGGTGTTCTTTGCTGTTATGACGTTACATTTTATTTGCAAACAATTGTTAGGAGTCCAAGCGAGGGTGACAACTGGGTTATGCAATCAGGAAAAAGTTACTTGTTACTCGGAAATATATAGGTACTTACAAGATCCTAGAGGAATAATTTAAAAGTATTCATACGGGGTAACACTTATATTGAGCTTATTCTGGATGTGTATGAATAATCACCGAGAATGTCGGACCTTAATTGAATAGAAGACACAACTTGAGATATATCTGTAATAGTAATGGGATTAGAATCTCCAGACAACTGTTGGATTTGGTTTGTAGAATATCCACTCATAAACATCGTCGAATCCCAATGGTCATCTGCTGCGGTCGTGCATGCCATTAAAAAGCCATAGCAATCCTTTATAATTCGTCAGAAGCTCAAGTATACAATCTATTGGTACATATACAATTACGGTAACAGCTTAGCAATCTGAGTCCAGTCCATTGTTCAACTCACTCCTTATCACCATCTGAGTCCACTGTGCGACACCTACTAGTGGTGTGTCGATGTGTTTGCCTATAACTTTGCCCTTGAGGTTGATAGTACTATCTTTACTGTAGAAGTAGAAAAAAATTGCAAACATGGTTGAAGTTTGGCATATAACTTGGAACAAGAAATCATATACACATTTGAATATGCTAGTCTTTCCTTTCACTTCTGTTAGCTATTAGTGTTTCCTTTGGAAAAACTGAAAATGAATCATTTCTTGAACAGACTTTTATCCTGGAAAAAGTCTTTTCCCATTAACTGGAGCCTTTTTCGATAAGAAATACCCTTTGAGCAATAGAATAACATGCTTCTCTTTTCCACTTTTTCTTAGGGAAACAGTTTCCAATGCCAGCAGTATTCGTCCATTCAGTGTTGGGGTCAAATAAGGCAAAAATGCTTATGGCCTTCATTGCCTCCTTCACTGCTGGCAGCCAATGACGTCTTCTCTGGAAATAAAAGAAACCTGTTATGACATTTTTATTGGACCACAGTGGTCACTGTCAACATCATTGCCACTACCTGGCCACTACTCTGACCCTCCTTTTTGTCTTTATCCCTTTATTTTACTCATTGTTCCCTGAGTACTTGCCTTGACCCTTATGCATATATATATGACCATTCATAGGATACCCTTAGTCACTTGTACATGACTGAGGGTGGAGTTCCACCTCCTTTACTGCTTACACTTTCATTGATATCATACTGCCTAGAATATTCATGCCATGTATTCAGGTTGCTCTGCTAGGGTTCTAACAATTTCTAATTGCCCATATTCCAAGAGGAAAAAGGGATTAGACAATAGAAGATGTCTTCCTCCAAGACAAAAAGCTGACAAAGAAGTGGCATAACAGGTTTCTATCATAATTTTTACAGTGAAAACATCTTCTGGCCTCAGTAGTTCTAGCTGCTGTGCAGGGAACACAAATTAGTAGTGTTTTTATAAGTAGTGTATGAAAGGGCTTGTCAATGAAAAGGGAAATAAAGCTAATTTAGTGATTGTGATGTAGAGTGAAGGAGGAACTTGGTTCTAGATGAAGTATGGGCTTGTTTCTAGTGTCAATCAAACTTATCCAACATGTAACACCAAAAATAAAATAAAAATTATACTGCTAAGGGGCTGGGCTGTTTCACTAGTGTGAGCAGAATGTAAGCAAAACTAGAAGCTAGCTCTAGGTGCTAGTGCAAAGGTATAAACAAAGAGCTAGTTAGTATTCATAGGTGATACTGTTAAGGGTAGTGTTGTGAGGTCCATTTTAGTCTTTTACCTCAAAAGGCCTGACTGTGAACCAAACTTGGTCCTAGTTGAGCCCAATTGAGCATAGCCTGTGGGAAAACCAGACAGAGAACCTGCAAAAGAAGTAGAGCATGCAGTGTTACAAACACTAAGAATGTCAGGGGACTGCCCATACTGGACCCCCTAGTTTGTTTCCTTTGTTCCAAGCCCATCTTTCATTGCTGTCCTCCCACCTTCTGGTGACAAATACTTTCGACCCATGGCTACCTTTTGGTTATATTTTCACATGGTCATGTGCTGTGAGTCCAGAGATCAAGGCCATTTACGATGGATTTCCATTTTCAGTACAATCTCCGGAGTTATGGCAATTTCCGGAGTTTGCACCTTGGGGTTGGGGTTAGAAGTTTTCCTGAAGCATCACACCTGGCCAGGGAGCTCATTAGACTTGTTCTCTTTAGATCTCCCTCTGCCAGGTGAGTAGTTATGTCCATAGACCCTTGTACAGTACTGAATAGACTTTG
>JAGGAV010000062.1:0-47649 GCA_017657295.1 Termitomyces sp. DKA64 | reverse complement strand
ATAGGGGGAGTGGTAGGAGCAAGGGGGAGGCATTCCAGAAGGGTTTGGAGGGAGAGGGACACAGCTTCAGTAGTTTGGCATAGTCCAGTGAGTTCAGCAGTGTGGGAGGTAAGGGAAGCTTGGATAAGTTGGACCTGTGTCTCTAGAGCTAACAAATGACTCCAGGCTTTATTCTGGGGGCTTGAAGCATCAGGGGGAGGGGCTGGAGGGGCTGGCTGGGTCATAGTGAAAGCACAGAGAGTGACAAGTTAAAATCCCAGGCTTGCCTGGACCACTTTCCTAGTACCCTCAGTTTTGCTTGTCCAGAGCTTGCCAGAGCACAAGATTATATGCATAGATGTTGTGTCCACCTAGTAAGAAATTGCCCAGTATAGCTGAGCCCCTATGGCCAGCAGAACCTGACATATATCAAGACTCCTCCTTACCCCATTCCTGATGTCTTTGTACAGTCCTGCATACTCCCCTGCTGGCTGCCTAACTGACTACTATGGTCAGCTAGTACCCAATCCCTACCATGCCCCATTCTATCTGATGATGTCAGCTGATTGCTATGTTGCACTGGCTCTAAGAACCAGGCCCCCTGTGGCCTGTCCATCAGTCAAGGACCTCCCCTGGATTGGCAATGCCCCTTGTTGTACCCCATCCAAGGGACCTACCCCTGCATGCAGCCTGACACCCTCTTGGCCCCATGGGCACCCACCAGCCCAGTCCACTTGGCTTTCTCCCCTCAGAGTTGGCAATTATATAAGATGGTTCAATTGTATAAGATGGTTTGATATCCATCAATATTGGGCAATAAATCTTCATCATTGTGTCCCAGCCAAGTTGTGCAGGGCTCATATGTGAGAAACTAGGCATAATTCAAATAAATTTTGCTGGTTCCTACACACCTTCAGTGAAAGGGACTGGGTGACAATGGAACATGACTGCTTACTTGGTGGATGTTGATCGGTATACTTGTCTTCATCACTCCAGAACGATCATACAATACTAGTGTGAACTTGTCCAAAAGGACGACGAAACACAATACAAAGCGCCGATCCAACGGTTCAATCAAGATCTGATGCATGTAGATCGCAATGCTTCACAGCACCATACCGCTCTGCTTCTGTTTGATGTATTTGATCTCGTAATCGACATGGATACACACACATCCACCAAAGTTAATGCAATTCAAGCTAGTCAGAAGTTAGCAAGGTATACATCGCGAGATAATGAGAGCCCTCACCAGACGTTCCTTCTCTTTCAGATAGTCTTTCATGGCCTCTTTGCTCTTCGCGGAAATGCTGCGTGTTCGATACGACTTAATAGGTGATTCTAGTTTGAATTTGCTCTTTCGACATAGTGCTAACAATCGCATTCGAAATGGTGGCAAGACGTTCGTACAGTGGTTCCTCACTCCAAAGGGTTTTCTTGAGAAATCCTGCCCAGCGAGTGCCATCGTATTCACCGTCCTTCTTTAACGCTTGCAGGCTCTTGTCTATTGTAGGGATCGCAGGAAGCAACTTTCCAAAAACACCTCGGTTTCGATAGTGTGGAGAGTATCTTTGATATCCCTCTCCACGTCATCTTTGATTTCTGCCATTGTCATCTTCGTGCGTGGCACGCTAACTTGTACGCGCCGATTTATAAGGAGTGTCGCCGAAGGACATGACGTGGGGAGATGAACGAACAATTTGGACAAGTCAAAGTAGGGACGCTCGCCTTTTATTGAGATTGTTATCTGATTCAATCTCCAGAAACGAGGGTCAACACAATGAGATTACAAGGATATGTCACAGAGCCCAAGTGGAACCCTGAATAAGTGACTAGTAGGTCGATACCGAAAATCGAATGGTCCCAACTGGCTTCAAGTAAAGATTTTTGATGAAAGCAAGGAATCAAAAGGATCTGCAATGATTATAGGTACTCTGAGACTCTGCCCATATCTGTGGACTTAAACAAGTCAGAAAGCCAGTTGCAAATAAGTTCACAAACACGATGGACTGCACGTGTCTGACCATGGATGACTGAACAAACATTTGTCATGTGAACACGACCATCGGAATTGCTTTTTCGAGAGTGATACCAACAAGAGAAGCGGCCAATGTTGTCGCGTGATACACTACATATGCGGTGGGGGACGCCGCATTCAATCTACTTTGTTCCCCAGCCGCGCGCGTTTCGTTCAATGATTTTCCGAGGTCGGAATCGCTGGTTTGGCATATGTACAAGTCTCACTTCTTGCTTTTGTGTTGAGAAGTTTAATCCTGATAAACACGACGTAAGTCTAAATCCTCAGTCTCTATACAATCGACTGGATTCCGCATACCTGATAGATACGACGTAAGTCTAAATCTATGGTATGCGTAAGTAGGCACATCACCCTAAATCTCCGCGTGTTTTTCGACGAATCCATCGCGGGGCAGTCTCCGCGGGGCAGTCTCTCCAGAGCAGGTGGAGCAACTTTCTTTGCCGAAATGGGTGTGGCGCCTTATCTCCTTCAAGCCCTTGTCCGATGGTCATCTGAAGCATGACAGCGTTACGTCAGGAAGAATCCTATTCTCATGCACGCGCTGATGTTTGGAAAATGACTAAATAAAGAGCGTAGAAGATCATTCAAATAAAGACGATCATTTTGAGGACAAAAAAATCGAGGGGTCAAGGCCTCGATCTGATTCTAGATCTCGGACATTGATTCTCCCAAACAAAGTTTAACAAACTGCTCATTTGTAGATCCGCTTGAACAAAAGTAAGCAATTTCCCGTTGATGAAATGCCGCTCAAAAATCGTGGTAACTGTATATGAACTTGGTCGAGATATTTTAGTTGCAAGGTATTGATGATTATTCGTTTCAGTGCTGAACGGTCTCACGGAATCCGGTGATAACTAGGTGGCTGATTGTCGATATCTCGAACATCTCCTAGGATGAAGAGGTGGCTCCTGTGTGATTTGTTATCTTGGCTTACATTGACCAATAGAGCGATGTTTTGAAAGGTCACCAGTTTGTTTGTTCTGCTTCCATCTGACCAAAGTTCTTCTGAACCCGCTCAAGCTACCAACTAACGCTGTAGACCTCCGAGTCGGTAGACTATTTTCCCCAAAAGTCCGAGTAGTACTCGCTGTCCTCGATCACCGCTGTCAAACTTCCTTGATTTTTTCTGTAGAAAATTTTTTGACCCCACGTCTTATGCTCTAAGCATGTGATGTCCTTGTCATACCTTAAACCTTAAGTTGTTATCCATTTCCTATCTGTTCTATCGTTGATCACGAATTGCACCATTCTGCCATTGCTAGTCCATGAGGTAAAAAGCTCCATCGCGTTGAATCATTAGTCCTGTCAAAAGCATATATAAGGTTGTTCGTAGTGTGTCAGGCAATATAGCGACTCTGTGTTGAAACAGAATACCATGGTACATGCCGCTAGTATCGACGAGAGACATCCCCTCTTTGCCATCCCACATAATGAATTAACTGCCGAGGAAGGAGGAGTCCCACCTAAGCATCGACGACGAATTCGGGGGAAGACTTGTCACATTATCTTGTGGCTACTTTGTGCTGCCGTTCTAGCCAGTTTCATCGAGAGGTTCATTGATGTTGATATGTTGGTATGAATGTGTATCAGCAAATGGGTAATACGTTAATTGATTGATCTGGCAGCTCAACCTTGGGAAGGCGTTGAAGGCGGCCCTTGGTGGTGGACTAACTGGTGCAGCTGGTACAAAGCGCAGCTTTAGGATGTACTCATGAGAACTCACCTTTCACTACAGCGAGATTTCTCTCGGTCTTAACATTGATGGTACTGTTCCATTTTTATTCCACTATAACAATGAAGCTCATGACGAAGTCTAGCCATTGCGCACTGTAATGACCTACCAATACCGCTACGGTGCCACTATTGCTGAAGCCATACATACACTTTATGCTGACGGCGGATGGACAAGATACTACCATGGCCTCATGATTGCACTTATTCAGGCTCCCATCGTTCGTTTTGGCGACACGGCCGCCAATATCGGTGTCCTTACTCTCTTTCAGTCAACAATCTATTTGAAGAATCTTCCTGTACTTATCAAAACCATCTTCGCTTCAATCACTGCGGCTACCTTTCGTCTGATCCTAACCCCACTGGATACCATTAAGATTGTGATGCAGACACAGGGTAGTAAGGGTTTGCCAATTTTGCAACAGAAGGTGAGTGTTGGTTGGAGGTGCTAGTGTCCTTGACTCAGTAAATTTTAATTTCTAATATGTTCTAGATCAAACAATATGGTATTGGAACATTGTGGTGCGGTGCCTTCGCTATCGCTGCTAGCGGACTCGTTGGACACTATCTTGTACGTCCACGCCACATGATGCTTGTTACACAGCTGATGATTTATCTAATCATGCAGTGGTTCGGTACATACAACTATCTCGAAGCTACCCTCCCCGAGGCACATGCTCCCATAGAAAAGTTTCTTCGTCTTGCTTCCATTGGCTTCGTTGCGTCCACCGTCTCCGACAGTGTCTCTAACTCGTTGAAGGTTGTCAGGGTGTATTGCCAGGTGAACGAGACGCACATTGAATACTTTGAAGCTGCACGTGCAGTGATTGCGACTGATGGAGTGAAAGGATTGTTAGGACGAGGACTGAAGACTCGTATCTTGGTGAATGGTCTACAAGGTCTTATGTTCTCTGTTTTATGGGAGGCTTTCCAGGATATGCACTTATAAATCATCATCGTACTTATTCTTATGTGCTTCCAGAACAACAACAAAAGCTATCATTTCATGCGATCTTGTAGAGTCCTGGAGTTGGATACTGGTCCTTGGCCCCATCTTCAGTTACTACTGGCCTGGGTCTCATGTACTCTCTGTCTAGGAAGAGGGAGAGATCATTGGGCACATGCCTTTTGAGCAGGCTTGCATGGAATCTGGGGAAAGATCTGGTGCCATTGGGCAAGTGCAAGGTGTACTGTGAGCATTCAGGAAAGGTTACTACCACTTCATAAGGGTTCATCATTTCTTGGCATGAATTTGTCCATGTACTTCTTTCCCTTTCTCTTATAGTTTCTTCTGTGGTGTTTTATCAACAGCATGACAAGGTTGCCTTTCTTATATTTGTCCTCTGGTGTTCTGTGCCTGTTTGCATGGTAAGCCTGGCATATCTTAGCCATGAGCAGGTTGTCTTGGACCTCCCTGACATCTGTCTCCCATTTCTCCATGATTTCACTGGCTGTGATTGCATCTGCAGAGGTGTCTTGCACCAGTGATGCCAGTGGGGGGATTATTTGAGGTGACCTTCCTGTTTAAGTTGGGAAAATTTAGTTGACATGCTCATGGTATTCATGGATGGCAAAACAGATTTGGGGAAGAGTTGTTTTCCATCCTTTCTGGTTCCTGTTGACATGGTATTGGATCCCCTGGATCACTGTCTTGTTTGTCCTCTCACTCCCTCTATTGGTTTCAGGGTGGTATGAGGTGGACATCTTGAGTTTCACCCCTGTGAGTTTGTGCAATTCCTGTCAGACTTCTGCAATAAACTGATGGTCTCTGTCTGAGACTATTTCCTCCATGAGCCCATTCTCACAGTACCATTTGTCAAACAGGACTGTGGCTACATGTATATAAGGAGGCCTACAACCACAAGTCTCTTGTCTGGGACCTGGGAGTGGGTGTAATGGTCCTGTCAGCTTAGATTTCCAATCCTTGTCCCTCTGGCAGGGCATGCATGATGGTATATATGCCCATTTCAAGTCTTGCCTCATATTAGGCCAGTAATTGAGAATAATTTTTCTAGAGCTGTTCCATCCATATTCCATCAGTGGATTTTTGACTGGATCTGGTGGTGGGTCACTATAGACTGGCTTTACCAGCAGATAGTATGTGTATAACACAGCCATTATTATCTCTTGGGAAATAATTGTTTAGAGCTGTTCCATCCATGTTCCATCAGCAGATTATTCCTTGGGAACAATGATTGTTTAAAGCTGTTTCGTCCATGTTCCATCAGTGGATTTTCAACTGGATCTGGCAGCAGCCCACTCTAGACTGGCCTTACCAGCAAACAGTATGTGTATGACACAGCCATTGTTATTCCTTGGGAATAATAATTGTTTAGAGCTGTTCCATCAGTGGATTTCTGACCAGATCTAGTGGCAGGTCACTTTAGACTGGCCTTACCATTGGCCATTACTACAGCTTATCAATGACTTTTGAGAGCTGTTCCATACATTGTCATCTTAGAAATAGTATGTGTATAACATATTTAGAGTTCCATCTATGTTTCATCAGTTAGTATGATAGCAGTCATCTTTACCACCCTTGTGTTTCTTCAGTCAATTTCCAACCAGCTCTGCTGGTTGGTCATTCTTCCACAGTTTTTCACTCTTCAGCAGCCATGCATGATACATTACATTGTGGGGGCTCTGCTATGGTGCAGTGGACATTGCTGGTCTGGAACACAATACTCATGTGTGCCTCTATGTTCACTACCATCATTACTGCATCATACCCTTGAGCCTCTGGGAGTTCAACAATAAAGTCTACTGAAGCAACACTCCAGCAGGTGACTGGGACAGGGAGAGGGTGGGGCTGGCCCACAGGAGGCTGCTGACAAGGCTTGGTGTGGAGGCAGAGGTTCCAAGACTGGTGTCAGTGGCTATATATCAGGATATCTGAGGCCCCTGGTAATTCCAAAATACCAGTCCCAGCATTTTCTATCTACTAGGGTGCCATGCTACATGAGAGTCATGGTGCTGCTTAACAATGCATTGACAGAGCTCAGGAATGTCAGGCACATAGATACATCCTCAGATTATTAGAAGCCTGTCCTAAAGATCCCACTCATCTGCATGCACTGACTTAACTCCACTTGCTTGTTGGGTTTAAAGGACCTGAGCAGCTTGGGCCACTGCATCCTCTTATACATCCTCCTGGTTTCCTTGCCAAATGTCCTAGAAGATGTTTGCCTCATCTTGCTGGACCACAATCCCTTCTAGAGCATGAATGGCAAAGAGCTCAGGCTTGAGGAGGATGATGTTGTCATTAGCACCTGCCCCAGTGCCATGATCAGCTCTCCAGACAATGCATTGGGTTTGCCCATGCTCCATCCAGATTTGTGATGCAGCTAAAAGTCAAAGCTGGCCAGATATAAGGACTAGTAACCTTGGCATCAATTAAGCTTCTTTGCTGTGCAGAAATACTCAAGGCTCTTAGGATCTATCCAAACTTCAAACTTGTGCCATGTGCACTCAAAGAAATGCCACCATTCTTCAAAAGACTGTATAATGACAAGCATCTCCTTGTCATGGATCTCACAGTCATGGATCTCACAATTCTGTTCTACTGCATTGAGGCTTTTTGAGTAGAGGGCTACAGGATGCCACTTGCCATCTTTTTTTGACTGTTGAGAAAGGATTGCTTTGGTGGCAAAGTCTGAACTATCTGCTTTGACATGGAAGGGAGAGTTGTCATCAGGGAATAGGAGGATGGGCATAGAAGTAATGGCTTGCTTGAAGGCATCAAAGGCAGCCTTTGTAAGGGCAACCTCCAGGAGCAATGGCTAAATCATGCAGCTAGCAGAGGGGAATCCAAAGTATATTAGAACTGTAATTGATGATACAAATGGTAAACTAATCACCTAGCAGAGGGGAATCTGAAGAGAACAAGTCTAAGGATCTGCACTACTTGGTGTGGTGCATCAACAGGCAGCAGAGGCATAAGAACAAGTGCATAGGTGACCAGAGTTAGCTGAAGTACTTGACAAGGGATTATGGAGAGTTCCAGAGGTCTCCAGAGATCTTCAGAGACCTGTAGAATGCCTGGGAGATGTTGAACAAGCCCTGGGGGAGTGAAGCCAGTTGAGAGGGGTTGGTGTCAGTCAGGGGCAGAGGTTGGAAAGGGTAGTCCCCTGACATCACCCCCCCTCTAGCATGCAGCATCTTGACACAGGGGGTAGAAGAAATTCCAGATTGCCTGATCTGCCAGTGAGAGGGGATAGATTCCTCAAATGGCCTGGAGTGCATCTGGGTGTCATTGGTGAAACTTCCTGACCAGCCTGGGTGCATGCATGCTCTCCCAGGGTTTCCAGGAGATGTCTTCAATTCCATAGCCCTTCCACCTCCTCTTGTATTGTAGTTGCTGCCAGAACAAATGGCTGTCCAGGATCTCCTCTACCTCATACTCCTTGCTGTCATTGACCACCACCAGAGGTGGTGGGGGTGCTGGATGCCACCCTGGGATAGGGTCTGCTGGGGCCAGAGTCAGTTTGACCATGTTAAAGACCAGATGGAGCTGGCACATTCCTGCAGGGAGCTGGAGTCAATAGGCTAGGGGCCCTACCTGCCATTCTACTGTGAAGGGTCCTAATTGTCAGTGCAAGAGCTTTTTCAATGGCTGGGTGGTCATAATATTGGAGGCATCCAGGTAAACTTGATCTCTGGGCTTGTACTCTGGTGCTAGGGTCCTCCTGTGGTTGTAGTATTGTGCCATGTCATCCTTCATCTTTGCCAGTGCTGCCCAGGCTTCCTCCTGAGCAATCTTCATCCAGTCCACAAACTTGTTCATGGCTTCATTCTCTGAAGGTTGGGCCTGGGATTTAAAGCCCATGCACAGGTGATGTCTGGTGTCTGGGAAGAAGGGTGAAAATTGGGTGGCTGCATGAACATGGTTGTTGTACTGGAACTCAGCATTGGAGAGGAGCTCATCCCAGTTGTCCTGGCACTTGCTGCAAAAAAGATGGAGGTATTGCTTGAGCTCCTGGTCCACATGTTTGGTCTGGCTATCAGACTGTGGGTGGTAGGCAGTGGAGGTGTGAAGCTTCATGTTGAGTAGTTGGTAGAGCTCCCAGATGAAGTCTGCCACAAATTGTGGACCCCAGTCAGATACATAGGCATTGGAGAGGCCATGCAACTTCCAGATGTTCTTCTGGTACAGTTTAGCAGTGCCTATGGTGGAGCAAGTGGTGTGGGTAGGGATGAAATGTGCTCACTTGCCACAGAGGTTCACCACTACCATGATGGCATCATAACTGTGGGCATCAGGGAGCTCTATGATGAAGTCCACCAAGGTGATGCTCCATCACTCCATGGGGATAGGCAGGGGGTGCAGCTGACTGGAGGGGAGGCAGCATTGGGGCTTTGTCCAGAGACAGAGATCACATGTACTAGTGTAGGATCCAATATATTGAGACATCTGGGGCCACCAATAGTTCTAGCACATCAGCTCTAACATTTTTCACTGGCTGGGGTGCCCTGCAATCTGGGAGTCATGGTGTTGGTCTACAATCCTCTGGCAGAGCTCTGGGTCATTGGGCACATAAATACAATCCTGCAAGGTCAGGAGTCCATTGTCAAGGGCCCATTCATCTGCATAGACTGAGGTGACACTAGTGGTACATCCAGACTTGAGCATCCTGGCCACCTGAGCAATGAGTTCCTCCTGTAGACTGTCCTGGTTTCCCTGCCTGATGTTCTGGAGGATCTCCACCTCTGCCCCCTTGATGGCTAAGCCTTCCATGGCTTGGATCATGAACAACTCAGGTTGGAGGAGCATGATGTTACTGTTGTCATCTCCCCTGATGCTGTGGTCTGCTCTCCAGGACAGGGCATCTGGCTTCCCCATGCTCCAGCCTGGCTTGTGGTGCAGTGAGAAGTTGAAGTTGGCTAAGTAGAGGGACCACTGGGCCTGTCAGCAATTGAGCTTCCTGGCTGTCCAGAAGTACCTAAGGTTCTTGTGAACCATCCATACTTTGAACTTATGCCATGCACCCTCCAGGAAATGCCACCACTCCTGGAAGGACTGGATGATGGCCAGCACCTCCTTGTCATGGATTTTGTAGTTGCACTCAATTACATTCAGACTCTTGGAGTAGAAGGCCACCAGATGCCACTTTCTGTCCTCCCAGGATTGTTGTGACAGAACAGTGCCAGTGGCAAAGTCAGAGCTGTCAGCTTCCACCCAGAAGTGGGAGTCATTGTCCAGGAAGAGGAGGATGGGTCCAGAGGTGACAGCATGCTTGAGATTGTCAAAAGCTATCTGCTCTGGGGGGGCCCAACTCCAGGCAGCACCCTTTGTGGTAAGGTTGAACAGTGGTCAGGCATGATGGGAGAAATCCTAGATAAACCTCTAGTAGAAGTTAGTGAAACCTAAAAAGGCCTGCACTTTCTTCTTGTTCTTGGGCTCTGGCCACTCCATGACACCTGCCACCTTCACTGAGTCCATCTCTGCAGCTCCATGCAAGATGATCAACCCAAGGTACTTGATCTGAGTTTGCTCAAACTCACACTTCTCCAATTTGAGATAGAGTTGGTGAAGGCAGAGATGTTCCAAGACAATGTGCATGACTCAGCAGTGCTCCTCTAGCACTTTAGTGTAAATGAGGATGTTGTTGAGGTATATGCACACTATGCCTTCAGCTATCAGATCCCAGAAGATGTCATTCATCATTGTCTGGAAGGTGGTGGGGCTGTTAGTGAGTCCAAAGAACATCACAAGAGGTTCAAACAATTCCCAGTTGGTCTGGAAGGTGGCCTTCCACTCATCCCCCTCCTAGATCCATATGTTGTTGTAGCCCCACTGGATGTCTAATTTGGTGAAGTACTGTGCATCCTGGAGATTGTTGATGAGCTCAGAGATGAGGGGGAGAGGGCAGCAGTTCTTCACTGTCATGGCATTGAGCACCCAGTAGTCCTGGACCAGTCAGAGGGAGCCATCCTTCTTCTTGATGAAGAAGATTAAAGAAGCCATTGGGGATTTGGAGGGGCAGATGTGACTGGAGGCTAGGTTTTCCTGTAGGAAGGCATTGAGTTTGTCTTGCTCCTTCAGCACCAGTGGGTAGACCTTACAGCTTGCAGGCTTGGAATCCTGCATTAATTCAATGGCATGGTCCCACTGCTTGCACTCTGGAAGCAAGTCAAAAGAGGCCTTGGAGAACACATCCTTGAATGCATGGAGGTATGGAGGTATGATGTCCTGGAGCTCCTGGGGCATGGAGTTTGCCACAAATGCCTGGGCCAACCATTGCAAGGTGGTCTGGCTGGCCCAGATCTCCATGCTAGAGGGCAGGGGGCATAGGGTGGTGGCATATATCCAATCTCCAATCTCCACTACTTTGTCTGGGGACTCCAGGTCATATGAGCTGCAGGACTCCCCTGACAGATCCCCCTCTGGGGCCCTGCCACCACTCCAGTTGTCCTCATAGAGGGCCTCCCTATGAGGGAACACCAAGGGTGGAGGGTCCAAAAGATCTAGATTTGCAAAGGGAAGGTGGCCTGCATGGCAAGCCCAAATGGCCACACACTCTTGAACCTCAGCCCAGTGCTGTTCCTTGACCTCAGTGGTGCAGGTGGCACACTTCTGGGGGCATTGGCCAATGGTCACCTTGCCCCAGGCCCAGTCTACTTTGGGGTTGTGCTCTCAAAGCCAGGTGAACCCAAGGATTATGTCCTGCTTGCCTAGGCTAGTAATGGTGAAGACTGCCTGCTCAGCATGGTTCCAGTAGCAGAGGACAAGATCAACCATGGAGTTGATGGCTCTAGCCTCATTGGGCATTCCATCAATATTGAACACTGGAATAGGCTGGGACAGTGGCTGTGTGGTCAAGCAATGGCACTTAATGAACTCCAAGTCCAGGAACAATTCCATGGCACCACTATCCAGGAGGGCTGTGACTCTGCAGGCCTGCTGGGTGTCTGTGGTCTCAATCTCCATGTCAAGGTGCAAGGAGTTTGTTGAGGGGTTTGCAGCTACCATGTACTTCCAAGGCAATCTGCATTCCCAGGCAGGGTGGCATGGATGGAGCCTGACAGGCATTGGGGAGTTTGGCATGGAGTCTGGAGTTGGTGTTTGTACATCTGGAGGGGAGTACTGAGGTTCCTTTGTCTTAGGGTCATTGATATCAAGGGAAGCAATTTCATTTTCTATTGACAGACATGCAAATCTGTTAGTACTTGGTGATGGAGGTGTATATCTCATCTGCCACTTGATTAAAAATCCTCCTCCAGACCTGGGAGGGGGGCACAAGTGCTGCTCTCTGGGGCCAACTCCAGTGCCAGCTCATTCAGTGAGGGATCTCTGGCAGCATCTTTCACAGCCAGCAGCTGCAGGAGGAGCTCCTCCTGCTCTGCTGTAGAGAGATAACATACCTCAAGACCTAATGGGCAGTGCCACATGAAGTGCCTGTATTTCTGGCATCTCTGGCACAGTAGCAGCATGGAGTGGTACTGTCAGGTGGTGTCAACATCCATGGGGGTGCTTGGCAGTAAGGGTTGCAGTGTGGGGAAACTCAATGGCAAGGGTCATGGGGTGGAGGTGGCCAGAACAGGGGCAGGTGCCAGGAGTGCAGGAGTGGGGTACCAGAGAGTGGCAATGGGGGTAGAGCAATGAGTCAAGTGCATGTGGCCTAGCTCCTGTTAAATCTCCATGAGCTGCCACTGATCCCAGGCCACCTTATACCAGGAGGCAATCTGCTTGTCATCCAGGCAGCCCTCAGTGAGGTTGTCAATGTGTTCCAGCAGTGTGGGGTGCAAGCCATCTCAAAATGTGAGGCACAGTTGGAGGCTGTCAGGGTAGGCTGCTTGCTTGACTAGTGTCTGGAAGGACTCAATATACTCATCCAGTGTCCATTTCCCTTGCCCATACTGTTTCCAGTCATGTAGCACTAAGGCTGTGGTTTTGGCAGGGTCAATCAGAAAAAACTCTGCTTGGAAGTCCTTTTTGAAGGCTGCCCAATCTGCAACACTTTTGACACCTCTGGGGCATTAGAACACCCATAGCACATAGGTGGAGGCACATCCCATCTTCATGTATGACAAGACCCAGGCTATTTTCAGTGCATTGGATTTGAAGGTGTCCCTACTGAGATGGTTGTAGGTGAGGCAGGACCAGAGGAAATGCTATCTGCCAGAGCAATTGCCATCATATGCATCTGGGAGTGTGGGATGGGGGATCTGCATTCAGGGGACTACCAGAGTGCCATCATATGCATCTGAGAGTGTGGGATGGGGGATCTGCATTCAGGGGACTACCAGAGCTGCCAGAAAGGCTGCTGGAGCTGCCAGGAGTGGTGCAGAGGTAGGGGTCAGGCAGTCTAGTAGTGCCTGGAGGGACTGGGAGATAAGTTCAGTGGTTTGGTGAAGGGTGGAGAGTTTGATCATGTGATGTGTGAGGGAAGATTGGGTCAGTTGCACCTGGTTCTCTAGGTGTAGCAGGTGAGTCCAGGCCTTGTCCTGAGGGGCCAGGGCCTCCAAGGGAGTATCTGGATTGGCAAGCTGAGGCATAGAATTCTGCATGTGCTTAAGCCTGGTGGGGAAGCAACAGATAGGGGCTTGGAGATTCCATGCAGGCTATGAGGGGCTTCCAGCCCAGGATAGGAGACTTGTTCTGCTGTAAGGTGACCTCTGGGAGCAATGGCTAAATCACACAGCTAGCAGAGGGGAATCCAAAGTATATTAGAACTATAATCAACAATACAAATGGTAAACCAATCATTCAGCAGAGGGGAATCCAAATAGAACAAGATTCCTGCTGCTTGGTGCAGTGCATCAATGGGCAGCAGAGGCATGGGTATAGCTGTGTAGGTGACTGGAGATAGCCAGAGTGCTCAATGAGAGATCACAGAAAGTTCCAGGGGTCTCCAGAGATCTCCAGGGACCTGTAGAACACCCAGGAGCCATCAAACAAGCCTCAGGAGAGTGGAACCA
Organism: Termitomyces sp. DKA64; assembly: GCA_017657295.1. NCBI lineage: Eukaryota > Fungi > Basidiomycota > Agaricomycetes > Agaricales > Lyophyllaceae > Termitomyces > Termitomyces sp. DKA64. Next base: position 33,986 of record JAGGAV010000062.1, on the reverse strand, counting down.
GGCTAGGAGAGTTGGTGTCAGACAGAGGTGGAGGTTGGAAAGGGTAGTCCCCTGACAGCCTTGCTGCAAGGACTCCTATTGCCATGCTGCATACTTGACAGTGAAATTAAAGAGGGGACAAGCATGGTGAGAGAAATCCTGAATAAACCTTTGGTAGAAGTTGACAAAGCTCAGAAAGGCCTAGACTTCCTTCTTGCTCTTTGGCTTGAGCCACTCAGCTACACCTGCCACCTTAACTGGGTCCATCTCAGCCATTCCATATGGGAATATCAAACCCAGGTTATTCCACCTTAGCCTGCTCAAACTCACAAGCTGGGGGGCTTTGCATTGGGTAGCAGCTCAATTGCATGGTCCCATTGTTTGTGTACTCTGGGAGTGAATTGAACAATGCCTTGGAGACTGCATCTTCAAAGTCATGGAGGTGATAAGGGATCATGATATGAGAAGGCTTGGGCTGGAAGTTTGCTACAAATGCCCCTGCCAGTTGCTGAAACATGGTCTGAGTGGCCCAAATCTTCACCACAGTAGGTGGAAGGCAAAGCATTGTAGCATGGATTCTATTCTCTACTTCAATGGTCTTGTTTGGAGACTCTGGTTCTATAGTGGTGGCAAATTCCTCCTTGCTTCCCTCTTTCTCCTGGTAGTCACACCCAACACCTTAGACATCCTCATAGAGGGCCTCCTTATAAGGGAATGCCAGAGGGGGTGATTCAGAAGGTCACAATCTGCATAAGGGAGGTGCCCTGAACAACAAGCATGCTCATTAACCTTAGCTCTCTGCTCTTCATGGGCTTCTTCTGTGCAGGTTTTGCAATGATGGGAATGGTAACTCATCTTTGCCTCACCCTTTGTCCAATCAATCTCAAGGTTGTGTTTGCATAACCAAGTGAACCCTAAGATCATGTCTTGCTTCTCCAAGCTGGTGACAGCAAAAGTGGCACATTCTGAATGATCCTGGTAATGAATGACTAGATCAATGACTCAACAGATGGAGCCAGCTTCATTGAGCATGCTGTCTACATTGTCAATGGGAATTGGACAAAAGAGGGGGCAAATGGTGAGGTGATGTCATTACATGTATCCTGCATCAAGAAAAAAGCTCATTGTTCCACTGTCAAGCAGAGCAATGACACTCCAGATCTGCTGGGTACCTGCCATCTCAATTTCCACCTGTAGCTTCAGGGAGTTGGTAAAAGGGGTGGAAGCAACAACATAATGGGTAGGGAGACAATGTTCCAAAGCAGGGATTCAAGGGCACATGCAAGTGGATATATTCCCAGTGGAGACTTTCACTGGAAGGGAGTTTTGTACATCTGAGGAGGAACTCATTGTTTTGGTCATAGCATCAGAATTGGTGACAGATGTATTTGATTCTATGGATAAGAGGACAAAACAATTTATACTAAGCAACAGGGGTGTACAGGTCATTTGTTGCTTCCTTAAAGGTCCTCTCCTGACTCTGTGGGTGAAGCCTCCAACTCTTCAACAGCCTCTGTTGGGAGGGAAATTGCAGGCATATTAGGAGAGGGGACTCCAGTTGCATCCCAGGCTGCCAGGAGTTGGACAAGCAGCTCCTCCTGCTCAGATGAAGAGAGGCAGTGCACTTCTAGCCCATGGGGACAGTAGTATGCAAAGTGGACAGCCTTCTCACACACACATTGTAGACAGAGTGGAGGGGTGGAGGAATGCTGGCAAGATGCACCCACATCCATAGAGAATCCTGCAGGCAAAGGTCCAAGAGGCAGAAGAAGGGGAGCATATGCAGTGGCAGAACAAGCAAAGGAAGCCTGGGGAGATGGAGCTTGAGGGATAGATCCTGCTCTAGCACCAGGTATAGGATAGGAGCAAATGGACAGAGACTGGGTATGATGAAATGCTTGTATCAGTTTTATAAGCTGCCACTGTTCTTGAGCCACCTTGCATCAACTTTCAATGTGTTTGTCATCTGGTCATCCTTCTGCCATGTTTCATTCAGTCCATGAGTGAAGGGTAGAGTCCCTCTCAAAAGATGAGACAAAGTTGCAGACCATCCAGATATGCAGCCTGCTCAACTAGTGCTCAGAAGGAACCAATGTACTCATACAGGGATCTCTTTCCTTGACTGTACTGATCATGGTCACAGAGGGAAAGTGCAGCAGTCTTGGTGGGATCAAGAGGGAAGAACTCAGCTCAAACTTCATGTTCAAACTCATCCTGACTTGCAAAACTCTCCACACCTCCATTCTTTCAAAACACTTGTAACACATATGTCAAAGTGCAGCACAGCATCATATAAGAAAGGGCCCATCCAATCTTGAAAGCATCAGAGGCAAATGCTTCACTGCTCAACTGAATATAGGTGATAGAGAACTGAAATAATTGCTCTCCAGTTTTGCAGTCTCCCATTGTAAGCATCAGGGAGAGCAGGGCAGGGTATTTTGGAGTGTACCATTGTTGTAGCCTCAAAGTGGGCCACTGGAAGCATTGCCAGGGGTGTAGAGACTGTCTAAGGAGTAGGAGAAGGGAGGGGGAGGTGTTCAAGAAGGGCCTGAACAGAATGAGTGATAGTCTCCATAGATTGGCATAAAGCAGCAAGCACATCAGTGTGCAAAGAGTGAGAGAAGCTTGGGTAAACTACATCTGAGTCTTCAGAGCCAGAAAGTGGTGTCAGGCTTTGTCCTGGGTACTGGAAGTGTCCAGGAAAATAACCAGCAGCATTGTAGTGGTCATAAAGACTATCTGGGCTGGTATTGGACATACCAGTGAGGGAGAGACCTCTAGGAGCAAGAGCTAACTATAACAGCTGAAGGGGGCTCACAGACTGAGATAGGAGGCTTGTTCTGCTGTAAGTAAAACCTCTGGAGACTGTAGCTCAATCACACAACTGGCAAAGGGAGATCCAAAGTCTGTTCAGCATCTACAAGAAAATCTAGAGTTCTAGATACTCACCTGGCAGAGGGAGATCTAAAGAAAATATGTCTAAGGATTTCCAGTGCCAGTGTTTGGAAAATTTTCTCTACTGGTGGCCCCAGATGTCCTGGTATATTGAGTCCTACACTAGTACATGTGATACCTGCCTCTGGTACAAGCCCCAACATTGCCTCCCCTCTGGACAGCTCCATCCCCTACCCATCCCCATGGAGCAATGGAGCATTGCCTTTGTGGACTTCATCATAGAGCTCCCTGACACCCACAGTTATGACACCATCATGGTAGTGGTGGACCTCTATGGCAAGCAAGCACACTTCATTCCTACTCACACCACTTGCTCTGCCATGGGCACCACTAACCTGTGTTGGAAGAATGTCTGGAAGCTCCATGGCCCCTCCAATGCCTACATGTCTAACCAGGGTCCACAGTTCATGGCAGACTTCACCTAGGAGCTCTACTGACTACTTAACATGAAGCTTCACACCTCCACTGCCTACCACCTGTAGTCTGATGGCTAGACCAAATGTATGAACCAGGAACTCAAGCAATATCTCTGCCTCTTCTGCAATGAGTGCTAGAATGACTGGGACAAACTCCTTCCTGATGCCAAGTTCCAGTACAACAACCACATTCACATGGCCACTCAAGTTTTGCCCTTCTTGGACACCAGATGTCATTCATGCATGGGCTTTGAATCCTGGGCCCAACCTTTGGAGAATGAAGCTGTGAACAACTTCATGGATTGGATGAAGATTGCACAGGAGGAAGCCTGGGCAGCTCTGATAAAGGCAAAGGATGACATGGTACAATATTATGACTATGGAAGGACCCTGGCACCCAAGTAACAGCCCAGAGATTGAGTTTACCTGGATGCCTCCAATATTATGACCACCAGACCATCAAAAAAGCTCTTGCACTGACCACTGGGACCCTTCATGATAGAATGGCAGGTAGGACCCCTAGCTTAACAACTCCAACTCCCTGCTAGAATGTTCCAGCTTCATCTGGTATTCAATGTGGTCAAAGTAACACTGGCCCCAGCAGACCCTATTCCAGGGCAATGCCCAGCACCTCTGCCACCCCTGGTGGTGGTCAACAACAACAAGGAGTATGAAGTGGAGGAGAACTTGAATAGTTGCCTATTCCAGCAGTGGCTACAATACAAGGTGAAGTGGAAGGGCTATGGAATCAAGGACATCTCCTGGGAATCCTGGAAGAATGTGCATGCACCCAGATTTGTTAGGGAGTTACACTGGAGGCACTCAGATGCACCCCAAGCCATCTGAGGGATCTATCCTATCTCACCAGCTTACCAGGCAATCCAGAACTTCTATCCTGCACATTGAGATGCTGCATGCTAGAGGGGGAGTGATGTCAAGAGACTTCCATTTCCAACCTTCATGCCCAACCTACACCAACTCTCCTTGACCCATTTCCCTTCCCCAAGGCTTGTTCAACACCTCTGGGGTGCTCTCCAGATCCCCAGAGATCTCTGGGGGTCATTCTCCCTTTCTGGAAACCCCCAGAACTTGCCAGACTTCCTCATTGAGCACTTTTCTGAGGTTAGGGTTAGCTCCAGTCATCTGTACAGTCATTCCCATGCCTCCACCACCAACTGATGCACCACACCAAGCAGTGGGGATCCTTAGACTTGTTCTCTTCAGATTTCCCTCTGCTAGGTGATTAGTTACTATTTGTATTGTCAGTTACCATTCTTAATATACTTCAGATTCCCCTCTGCTAGCTGCATGATTTAGCTGTCACTCTTGGAGGTTGTCCTTACAGCTGGACACACAGGTTGTTGGATCTTTTAGGTAACTATCTCATGAGGAGATAGGCATATTGTATGTACTTTATATAATCAAAATGAAGTATAAGAATCTTCTACAACAAAGGCCCCTGCCCTCAAACATCCTCAAATATCTGGTCCAATATTGCTGGATTACAAACATTCCAACTCATAGCTTTTGAAGGTCTGTTACAGGAGATGTCTACAAAGACTTTGAATAAAGAAGACAAATGGGCAACACAAAGAGTGCAACTAATAATGGACTGCATAACCTGTAAATTGCTGGAGTACTTCTGCTCCACAGTTCCTTTTACTCTTCAGATGATGATCCTCTGGTGGACTATGTAGTGAGACAATCCTGATTTGGTATGCAAATAACCTACTCTTTGTAAAATAAGCTAAACATATCATTGATAGTACTGGGAAAAAAAGCTACATGTTCCTAAGAATATCAATCTTGTGAGTCTTAGAAGGAGGTGAGTATAAAAGACTCACATCTAATAAAAAGAAGCAAGGCTGCTGCTTTGAAGTGCATGATGGTTATAAGTATGTGGTGTTTCAGCTCTGTGGTACACAAAGAAGAGAACAGAGCAGACATAAAATTACTCAAGCTTAGAGAATTGTGGATGGAGGTTAAAAGTAAGTCAGAAGTTCCCTGGAAGTCAAAGACTGTTTGAGTAGTGTTTAAATAGGAGTACAGTCATTTTTTGGTATCTTTAAATAGCTGAGGCTATAAATTTAGGTTGTCAAGAGACTAATCAAATCATCATGTTCAAGTGTAATATAGCAAAGCCATACCCTGCACAGAATCTCCAAGCCACTATCTGTCACTTCTCTACCAGGCTTAAGCACCTGTGGAATTCTATGTCTCAGCCTGCCAATCCAGACACTCCCTCAGAGGCCCTGGCCTGACAGGACAAGGCCTGGACTTGCCTGCTACACCTAGAGAACCAGGTAAAATTAACCCAATCCTCCCTCACACACCATACAATGGAACTCTCCACCCTCCACCAAATCACCAAACTCATCTCCCAGTCCCTCCAGGCACTACTAGAGCACCTGATCCCCATTTTCATGCCACCCCTGGTGGCTCCTATCACCTTCCCAGGGGCTCTGGTAGCCCCTTGAGCATGCATCCCCCACCCCATGCTCCTAGATGCATACAATGGCAACTGCTCTGGCAGAGAGCATTTCCTCCAGTCCTGCCTCACCTACATCCATCTCAGTAGGGACACTTTTGATTCTGATGTGCTGAAAATAGCCTGGGTCTTGTTGTATATAAAGACAGGGTGTGCCTCCACCTATGTGTTATGGGTGTATTGACATCCCAGAGGTGTCAGATACTTCATGGACTGAGCAGCCTTCAAAAAGGACTTCTGGGCAGAGTTTTTTCTGATCAACCCTGCCAAAGCTGCAGCCTTAGTGCTATGTGACTGGGAACAGTACAGGCAAGGGAAATGGACACTGAACAAGTATATCAACTCCTTCTGGGCATTAGTCAAGCAAGCAGCCTACCCCAATGGCCTCCAACTGTGCCTCACATTTCAGGATGGCTTGCATCCCACACTACTGGAATGTATTGACAACCTTGCTGAGGGCTGCCCAGATGATGAGCAGATCATGTCCTGATATAAAGTAGCCCAGGATCAGTGGCAGCTCATGGAGATCTGATGAGAGCTACATTGCATGCAGCTGACTCACTGCCCTGCCCCCATCTCCACTTTTTGGTAAGCCACCCCTATTTTCCCAGCACTGGTCTCCACTCTGGCCATCTCTGCCCAATGACCTTTACCTCTGGGCATTCCCATAGATGTCAATGCTACCCAATAGTGCCATGCCACACTGCTGCTGTGCTGGAGATGCCAGAAATCCAGGCATTTCATGCAGCACTGCCTGTTAGGTCTTGAGGTACATTATCTGTCTATGGTGGAGCAGGAGGAGCTTCTCCTGCAGCTGTTGGCCATAAAGGATGTGGCCAGAGACTCTTCACCAGACAAACTGAGACTGGAGTTGACCCTGTAGGAGAGCAGTGCTTGCACCTCCCTCCCAGGTCTGGAGAAGGATTTTTAGTTGAGCAGCAGATGAGATGTATGCCTCCACTACCAAGTACTAACCAGTTCATGTGTCTGTCAATAGAAAATGATATTGCTTCCATCAATATCAATGACCCTAAGACAACCAGACTTCAGTATGCCCCTCTAGACATATAAACACCAACTCCAGACTTCCAGTTGGGCCCACTGGTGCTGGGCAGACCTTGTCTGGGATGCCCCACATGGAAATGCCAGCTGCCCTGGCAGTATGTGGTAGCTGCAAATCTTTCAGCTAACTCCCTGTGCCTTGACATGGAAATTGAGACCATGGACACCCAGCATGGCCCATAGAGTCACTGCCCTCCTAGACAGTGGTGCCACAGGGTTGTTCCTAGACTCAGAGTTTGTCTGGTGCCACCACCTGACCACACAGCTGCTGTCCTAGTCCATTTGGGTGTTCAATGTCAATGGAATGCCCAACAAGGCTGGGGCCATTGACTTCATGGTTGACCTCATCCTCTGCTACTAGAACCATGCAGAGTGGGCCATGTTTGCCATCACCAGCCTCAGTAAGCAGGACATGATCCTCGGATTCACCTGGCTTTGGGAGCACAACCCTAAAGTAGACTGGGCCTGGGATGAGGTTACCATGAGCTGATGTCCCCAGAGGTGTGCCACCTGTGCCACCAAGGTCAGGGAACAGCATCAGGCAGCAGTTTGAGAATGCACAGCTTGCCAGGCAGGCCATCTCCCCTTCACAGATCTGAATCTCCTGGACCCTCCACCCTTGGCATTTCCCCATAGAGAGGCCCTCTACAAGGATGACCAGAGTGGTGGCAGAACCCCAGAGGGGGATCTGTCAGGGGAGTTTTGTGGCTTGCATGACCTGGAGTCCCCAGACAAAGCTGTGGAGACTGGGGATCAGATATATGCCACCACCCTGCACTCCCCACCCTCTGTTGCAGAGATCCAGGCCAGCCAGACCACTTCTCAGCAGCTGGCTCAGGCCTTTGTAGCCAACTCTGTGCCCCAGGAGCTCTGGGACATCATACCTCCATATCTCCACACATTCAAGGATGTATTCTCCAAGGCCTTGTTCAACTCACTTCCAGAGTGCAAACAGTGGGACCACACCATTGAATTAATACTGGACTCTAAGCCTGCTAGCTGCAAGGTCTACCCACTGGTGCCAAAGGAGCAGGATGAACTTGATGCCTTCCTGCAGGAGAACTTAGCCTCTGGCCACATCTGCCCCTCCAAATCCCCCATGGCCTCTCCAGTCTTCTTCATGAAGAAGAAGGATGGCTCTCTCCATCTGGCCCAGGACTACCAGGTGCTTAACACCATGACAGTGAAGAACTGCTACCCCCTCCCTCTCATCTCAGAGCTCATCAACAACCTCTGGGGAGCATGGTACTTCACCATATTGGATGTCTGGTGGGGCTACAACAACATATGGATCCAGGAGGGAGACAAGTGGAAGGCCACCTTCCAGACCAACCAGGGATTGTTCAAACCTCTCATCATGTTCTTCAGACTCACCAACAGCCCTGCCACCTTCCAGACAATGATGAACAACATCTTCCAAGACCTGATAGCAGAAGGCATAGTGTGTGTATACCTCAATGACATCCTTATTTACACTAAAACATTAGAGGAGCACCACCAGGTCATGCACATCATCTTGGAATGCCTCTGCCTTCACCAACTGTATCTCAAACCAGAGAAGTGTAAGTTTGAACAAACCTGGATTGAGTATCTCAGGTTGATCATCTTGCATGGAGCTGTGGAGATGGATCTGGTGAAGGTGGCAGGGGTGGCAGAGTGGCCAGAGCCCAAGAACAAGAAGGAAGTGCAGGCCTTCTTAGAGTTCACCAACTTCTACTGGAGGTTCATTTAGGATTTCTCCCACCATGCCCAACTGCTATTTGACCTCACTACTAAGGATGCCACCTGGAGATGGCAGTCCCTGGAGCAGATGGCTTTCAACAATCTCAAGCATGCCATCACCTCCAGACCTGTCCTCCTCTTTCTGAACAACAACTCCCCCTTCCAGGTGGAAGCCAACAGCTCTGACTTTGCCACTGGAGCTGTTCTGTCACAGCAATCCTGGGAGGATGGGAAGTGGCATCTAGTGGCCTTTTACTCAAAGAGTCTGAATGTGGTCAAACACAACTACAAAATCCATGACAAAGAGATGCTGGCCATCATCTGGTCCTTCAAGGAATGGTGGCATTTCCTGGAGGGTGCATGGCATAAGTTCAAAGTCTGAATGAGTCACAAAAACCTGGAGTACTTCTAGATGGCCAAGAAGCTTAATTGCTGACAGGCCTGGTGGTCCCTCTATCAAGCCAATTTCAACTTCTTGCTGCACCACAAGCCAGGCCAGAGCATGGGGAAGCTGGAAGCCCTGTCCCAGAGAGCAGGTCATGGTACTGGGGAAGATGACAACAGTAACATCATGCTCCTTTGGCCTGAGCTGTTTACAATCCAAGCCATGGAAGGCCTAGCCATTGAGGGGGCAGAGGTAGAGATCCTCCAGAACATCTGGCAGGGCAATTGCAATGGGTTGCAGGAGGAACTGGTCACTCAGGTGGCCCAGGCATTCAAGTCTGGATGCATCACTAGTGTCAAGTCAGTCTGTGCAGACAAATGGGCCCTCCATAACAGACTCCTGACCTTCCAGGACTATATCTACATGTCCAATGACCTGGAGCTCTGCTAAAGGATTGTAGAGAAACACCATGACTCCTAGATTGCAGGATACTCTGGCCAGTAGAAGACACTAGAACTGATGTCCCAGAACTACTGGTGGCCCCAAATGTCCCAGTACATTGGATCCTACACTAGTACATGTAATCTCTATCTCCAGACCAAGCCCCAATGCCACCTTCCCTCCAGCCAGCTGCATCCCCTGCTTATCCCTGTGGAGCAATGGAGTGTTGCTTCAGTAGACTTTATTGTAGAACTCCCTGATGCCCATGGCTATGACACCATCATAGTAGTGGTGGACCTCTGTGGTAAGCAAGCACACTTTGTCCCCACTCACACCACTTGCCCTGCCATGAGCACTGCCAACCTGTACCAGAGGAATGTCTGGAAGTTGCATGGCCTCTCCAATGCCTATGTATCTGACTGAGGCCCACAATTCATGGTGAACTTCACTCAGAAGCTCTACCAACTACTCTATGTGAAGCTGCACACCTCCACTGCCTACCACCCACAGTCCAATGGCCAGACTGAGTGCATGAACCAGGAGCTTGAACAATACCTCTGCCTCTTCTGCAACAAATGCCAGGATGACTGGGATAAGCTCCTCCCTAATGCCAAGTTCCAGTACAACAACCATGTTCACATGGCCACCCAATATTCACCCTTCTTCCTGGACATCAGACGTCACCCACACATGGGCTTCAAACTTCAGGCCTGATCTTTGGAGAATGAGGTAGTGAATGAATTCATGGACTAGATGAAGATTGTGCAGTAAGAGGCATGAGCAGTGCTGGCAAAGGTGAAGGATGACATGGCATGGTACTATGATCATGGAAGGACCCTGGCACCTTGATACAAGCCTGGGGATTGAGTCTACCTAGATGCCTCTGACATTATGACCACCTGGCCATCAAAGAAGCTTTCACACTGGCAATTAGGACCCTTCACAATAGAACAACAGGTAGGACCCCTAGCTTATTAACTCCAGCTCCCTGTTGGAATGCACCAGCTTCACCAGGTCTTCAACATGGTCAAACTGACTCCAGCGCCAACAGATCCCATCCTGGAATGTAACCAACATCTCTGCCCCCTCCAGTGGTGATCAACAACAATAAGAAATATGAGGTGGAAGAGATCCTGGACAGCTGTCTATTCCAGTGGAGACTACAATATAAGGTGAAGTGAAAAGGCTACAGAACTGAGGACATTTCCTGAGAACCCCAGGAGAATGTGCATATGCCCAGACTGGTCAGGGAGTTCCACCAAAGACATCTGGATGTGCTGCAAGCCATCAGAGAGATATACCCCCTTTTCCCAGTGGACCAGGTGATCTGGAATTTTTTCTACCCTGCACATTGAGATGCCACATGCTAGAAGGGGGGTGATGTCAGGAGACTACCATGTTGGACCTCTACTCCTGTCTGACACCAACTCTCCTCACCTGCTTCTATTTCCTCAAGGCTTGTTTGATGATTTCAGGGCATTCTACAGGTCTCCAGAGATCTCTGAAGATCCCTGGAACTTTCTGTGATCCATCATTGTGTACTTCAGCTAACTCTGGTCACCTACCCAGTTGTTTCCATGCCTCTGCCACCCCCTGATGCACTGCACTGAGCAGAGGAGATCCTTAGACTTGTTCTCTTTGGATTTCCCTCTGCTAGGTGACTAGTCTACTATTTGCATTATCTATTACATATCTAATACACTTTGGATTTCCCTTTGCTAGCTGCATGATTCAGCTGTTGCTCCCAGAGGTCACCCTTACACTCCTGGTATAAGGTGGCCTGGAATCAGTTGCAACTCATGGAGATTTGATGGGAGCTATGCTGCATGCATCTGACTCACCAACCTGCCTCCACTGCCACTCTCCACTACCCTGCTCCTACACTCCTGGCACCTGCTTCTGCTCCAGCCACCTCCACACTGCAACCCTTACCTCCAGGCATCCCCATGGATGTCAATGCCACCCAACAGCACTGCTCCATGCTGTTACTGTGCCAGAGATGCCAGAAACCTGGGCACTTCATGTGACAATGCCTGTTGGGCCTTGAGGTATGCTACCTATCCACAGCAGAGCAGGAGGAGCTTCTCCTGCAGCTGCTAGCCACAAAGGATGCTGCTGGAGATCCCTCACCAGACAGGCCAGCACTGGAGTTGACTCCAGAGGAGAGTGGCACTTGCATCCCCCTCCCAGATCTGGAGGAGGATTTTGTATTGAGCAAGAAATGAGGTGTATGCCTCCATCACCAAGTACTAACAGGTTTGCTTGTCTGTTGATAGAAAATGAAATCACTTCTCTTAATATTGATGACCCTAAGACAAAGAAACCTCAGTACCCCCCTCCAGACATACAAACACCAACTCTAGACTCCATGCCAAGTTCCCTGATGCCTGTTAGGCCCCATCTGTGCTGCTCCACCTGGAAACACCAATTGCCCTGGCAGTATGTGGTAGCTGCAACCCCCTTGACAAATTCCCTGCACCTCAATGTAGAGATTGAGACCACAGACACTCAGCAGGCCCATAGAGTCACTGCCCTCCTGGATAGCAGTGCTATGGGGCTGTTCCCAGACTCAGAGTTCATTAAGCATCACTGCCTGACCATACAGCCATTGTCCAAGCCCATCCTGGTGTTCAATATTGATGGAACACCCAATGAGGCCAGTGCTATCAGCTCCATGATTGATCTTGTCCTCTGCTACCAGAACCATGCCAAGCAGGCAGTCTTTGCCATCACCAGCCTAGGCAAGCAGGACATGATCCTCAGTTTCACCTGGCTTTGGGAGCACAGCCCCAAAGTAAATTGGGCCTGGAGTGAGGTAACCATGAGCCAATGCCCCTGGAGGTGTGCCACCTATGCCATCAAGGTCAAGGAACAGTGCTGGGCTGCGGTTTAGGAGTGTGTGGCCATTCAGGCTTGCCAGGCTGGCCATCTCTCCTTTGCAGATCTAGACCTTCTGGACCCCCTGCCCCTGGTGTTCCCCCATAGAGAGGCTCTCTATGAGGATGACTGGAGAAATGGCAAGGCCACCAGGAGTCCCCAGACAAAGCAGTGGAAATTGAAGACCAGATATATGCCACTGCCCTATGTTCCCTGCCTTCTATTGCAGAGATTCAGGCCAGCCAGACCACCTCTCAGCAGCTGGCCCATATGTTTGTGGTGAACTCTGTACCCTGGGAGCTCTGGGACATCATACCTTCATATCTCCATGCATTTGAGGATGTATTCTCCAAGGCCTCCTTCAACTCACTCCTGGAGCACAAGCAGTGGGACCATGCCATCAAATTAATACTGGACTCCAAGCCCACAAGCTGTAAGGTCTATCCACTGGTGCCAAAGGAGCAGGATGAGCTTGATGTCTTCCTACAGGAGAATCTGGCCTCCAGTTGCATCTGCCCCTCCAAATCCCTGATGGCCTCTCTGGTCTTCTTCATCAAGAAGAAGGATGGCTCCCTCCAACTGGTCCAGGACTACCAGGTTCTTAACACCATGACTATGAAGAACCACTACCCCCTCCCCCTCATCTCCAAGCTCATCAACAATCACTGGGGTGCATGGTACTTCACCAAATTGGATGACTGGTGGGGCTACAACAATGTATGCATCCAGGAGGAAGATGAATGGAAGGCTGCCTTCCAGACCAACTGGGGATTATTCAAACCTCTTGTCATGTTCTTTGGACTCACCAATAGCCCTGCCACCTTCCAGACAATGATGAACAATATCTCCCAGGACCTGATAGCAGAAGGTGCAGTGTGTATATACCTTGACATCATCCTCATCTACACTAAAACACTGGAGGAGCACTGCCAGGTCATGCACATTGTCTTGGAATGTCTATGCCTTCATCAACTCTATCTCAAACCAGAGAAGTGTGAGTTTGAGCAAATCCAGATCAAGTAACATGGAGCTGTAGAGATGGATCTGGTGAAGGTAGCAGCTGTTGCAGAGTGGCCAGAGCCAAGAACAAGAAGGAAGTGCAGGCCTTTCTAGATGTCACTAACTCCTACCAGAGATTCATCCAGGATTTCTCCCATCATGCATGATCACTGTTTGACCTTATTGCAAAGGCCACCTGGGGTTGGGGCCCTCCAGAGCAGATGGCTTTCAATGATCTCAAGTGCACTGTCACCTCTGGACCCATCCTCCTTTTCCCAGACAATGACTCCCCCTTCTGGGTGGAAGTCAATAGCTCTGACTTTGCCACCAGAGCTGTTCTGTTGCAATGATCCCAGGAGGATGGAAAATGGCATCCAGTGGCCTACTACTCCAAGAGTCTGAATGTGGTGAAGTGCAACTACAAAATCCATGACAAGGAGATGTTAGCTATCATCCAGTCTTTTGAGGAGTGGCAGCATTTCTTGGAGGGTGCACAGCATAAGTTCAAAGTGTGGATAGATCATAAGAACCTTGAGTATTTCCAGATGGCCAAGAAGCTCAACCACTGGCAGGCCTGGTGATCCCTCTACCTAGCCAACTTTGACTTCTTGCTGCATCACAAGCCAGGCCAGAGCATGGGGAAGTCAGATGCCCTGTCCTGGAGAGCAGACCATGGTACTGGGGGAGATGACAACAGTAACATCATGCTCCTTTGGCCTGAGCTGTTTACAATCCAAGCCATGGAAGGCCTAGCTGTCAAGGGGACAGAGGTGGAGATCCTCTGGGATATCAGGCAGGGAAACTGGGATGGTCTTCAGGAGGAACTTGTTGCCCAGGCAGCCAGGGCACTTAAGTCCAGACATACCACTGGTGTCAAGTCCATCCATGCTGACAAATGGGCCTTCTGCAACAGACTTCTGACCTTCTGAGATCATATCTACATGCTTAATGACCCAGAAATCTGCCAGAGGATTGTAGAGCAACACCACAACTTCCACATTGCAGGACATCCCAGCTGGTGTTGGAGCTAGTGTCTTGGAACTATTGGTGGCCCTAGATGTCCCAGTATATTGAGTCCTATACTAGTACATGCAATCTCTGTCTCTGGACCAAGCCCCAATGTTGCCTCCCCTCTGGACAGCTCCATCCCCTGCCTATCCCCACAGAGCAATGGAGTGTCACCTCAGTAGACTTTATTGTAGAGCTCCCCAATGCCCACAGTTATGATGCCATCATGGTAGTGGTGGACCTCTGTAGCAAACAAGCACATTTCATCTGTATTCACATCACCTGCTCTGCCATGGGCACCACTAACCTATACCAAAAGAATGTCTGGAAGTTGCACAGCCTCTCCAATGCCTACATATCCAACCAGGATCCACAATTTATGGCAGACTTCACCCAGGAGCTCTACTCAACATGAAGCTCCACACCTCCACCATCTACCACCCACAGTCCAACAGCCAGACTGAATGTGTGAACCAGGAGCTCAAACAATACCTCTGCCTCTTTTGCAATGAGTGCCAGGATGACTGGGACAAACTCCTCCTCAATGCTGAGTTTCAGTACAACAACTACATTCATGTGGCCACCCAAGTTTTGCCCTTCTTCCTGGATACTGGACATTACCCATGCATGGGCTTTGAACCCCAAGCCCAACCTTCAGAGAACGGCTTGTCTTTCCCTGCCTACTTGAACCTATCACTCTTAGAAAGCATCCTCATGGGAGCTCCTCTCACCCCAGTCCATCTGCTCCTCCCAGACCTCCACTCCTCCCTCCTGCTCTGCAATCACTCCCTGCACCTGCTCCTATAACTTTCAGTGTGCATGGCAGAGCATTTCCAGCTCTCCATCCCTCAGCTTTAACTCCTGTATCATCTCATGATTCTGAGCTTGCAGGCAGCAATTCTGCCCCAGCTGAATTGCCTCTCACCTCCAGAGCTGGGCCAGCCTCTGCTGCAGCTTAACCACCTGCTGTGAGAGGGGTGCTTTGATGCTGGGAGGTTCTGGAGCCAGGGAAGATAATATTGATGGGGTCAGCAAGCAAGAAAATAGTGACAAGGGGCCCTGGCACTGACACTTGGGCCCCAAACCCCCCTCAAATAATGCTTGCTGCTTGAGCACATGCTCCATAGCTAGAGAACTGGTGGACTCCTGAGGACAAGGGAAGAAACAGGGGGATGCTGAGACCTGAAAGCCACACTGTCAAAGGTCCCATGCTCCCCCTGCATGCCAGACTCCCCAACCTCCCACTCCATACTGGCCTCCCTGAAAACACTGTAGTACTTGGTTAGAGTAATACTAATAGTTCTGGGGCTTTCTTGAAGACTTAGAAAATCCACTCTGACTCCACACTAATGTCTTGAGAAATGCTTGAGGTTGATGTGGTTTACTTCCAAAATATTACTATTCTGAACATAGAGGTGTTTCAACAAACTCCAGCCTAAGTGATTTACTCCCTAGGAACCACTGAGCCTCTGCCTATCAATTTCCTCTTAATTTGCTACTCTACTTGGGCTATTTATACCTCTTTCTACAGTGCACAGACCACTTCCTACACCTGACTTTTGGTTTCAGACTTTCCAGCACCTCTATCATAACTGTTATTCCAATTCCCACTTTTGGATGCTTGTTTTGGTGCCACAGGCTAGTTTCTTGTGCTGTCATTCCTCTTTTCCATTCTAAGCTTCTGTTTCCCCATTTATCTCTTCCTCCTTTGTATTTCTTCCATTCACAGTTTCCTGTTTCCCCTTTTGCTCTTCCCTCCATTTATATTCTTTCAGTCAACATCCCAATCTGGTTATTCTTAGATCAGATCTTATTTTGATCTGGATCCTGCCAAAATTGATGCCACTCCAGTGCTTTTGCCAGTTCCATGCTTCCCTTCCATTACAATGATTGGACTATTATTAAGTGTATAGCCTAGTATAGTCCTTGTTCTATTCTGTTTTGTATTTCTTCTAGTGTATTGTAAGGAGATAGTTGTAAGGGGATGACCCTGTTAGGTAACTCTGATAGGTAACTCTGACTCTACCTGGCCTTAGTCATAGGAATGGCATCATCTCTAGCACTTCAACTGACCAGCTGCTGAGCCCCTGCACCCTCCAGTCAGTAGTAGTCAGCCCTTCATAGTCATCAGACCTTATATCTCCTTTCAACATATTGTTAGTAATATCTGCTTAGCATACCTGGGCCACTTACCACATATAGTATTAGTCATAGCATAGCCATGGATGTAGTATATAAGCTGGTCAGCAGGATAGAATATCCTCTGACTGAACAATAGCAGTGTTCTCCTGGTCTACACATTGAACCAACTGTAAGCTTGCCTAGTAACAACTGAATCCTTCCTCACCTTGCTTTGACCTTCACCAGCTGCTTGCCTGTGTTAGCACTCACTTGCCATTTGCTTGTCTCTGAGCTCTTGCATTGCAGGATATTAGTACCCCACAGTGTTGAGCATTCCCTCACAATAGTGTTGCTGGAACTTGTTTTACCAGGAGGCTTACAGTTTTCAGCCTTAATAGATGTTTATTTTGACTTCTGGTGTTTTATTATGTTTAAGACAATGTGGCAACATTGTATCAACACCTCCCTCCCTGCCTCTGCTTGCAATACCTCCAGACCTCAGTAGAATGACCAGGGAAACCCCAGGACCTGACAACTGCACCATCAGCAGACTCATGCCCTCCCTTGTGACTAGCTTAGACCCCTGCCCTGAACCAACCTCCCCTAACACCCCTCTCACCTTGCCCATGCCCCTGGAATTACCAGTCCCCAAAGGAGTGGCCACAAAGCACCCTATAAACCATGTCCTAGGAGGGTGTCTCTTGATGATGACTTCAACCTAAGGTTGCCAGGCACCCCAGGTCCCATAAATTGGTGCTTCTTTGCCCTCCTGCCAGCCCACCTACCAACATGCCTGGAATAAACAATGGGTGTGTTGCTCCTAACAGCTGTCACACACATCTGAGGCCTGAAAACACCACCCCAGTGGCAGGAGGATGCATGCAATGCCATGCACTTGGCAAGAATTGCACTAGGAATGTCAGCAGGACCAAAAGACACTGTAAACAGAACACTTACCAGGCCATTAGCCAGGCCCCACTGCCACAATGGGAGTTCAACCTTTGGAAAAGGACTCTGAGAAACTGTGGGCTGGGAAGCACCTCCTTGAGCCTCCAGCAATGCACTGCCACACTGCTCCCAGAAGAAGGAAGCACTATCCTGGAATCCTAATACCTTAGCTCTATGTTCTTGCTGCTCTATCTGCTGGAGGATCAGCCATCATGGTCCCCTCCAAGTGAAGTAGACCTACAACAAAACAGGCAATCCACCACCTCCCACTCCATCCAGTGATCTTGCTCTGCCTGGCATACCTTGTATGCTAGCTAGGCTGCTACAGAGGGAGGAGGCAAACTGTCAGGAGAACAGGGCTGCATAGCTACACCTTGAAAACTCAGACAATGAGCCCTTAAAAGTCATCTAGGAGATCTCTGCAACTTGCATGCCCACCTCCAAATGCCAACTACTACACCTCAAGAGTTACAATGCTTGGAGGGGGAGTAATGTCAGGACCCCACCAATTTTGCTCCACCACTCTGCCAGCATCACCCACCACCTTGGGATCAGCTCCATCCAAATCTGGCCCCTGCCCACCTGCTTTCTGCACTCTGCCACATTTATGCATCACCAGATTAGCAGCTCCAACATCCCCTAGACCCAGGGCCTAGGCTCAGGGCCTGCTCTAGACCTGGGGCACATCCTCAAACCTAGCCCCACACCATAGACTCTTGTGGAGCCCACTCCAGCATTGCTTTTGGTTACTACAGCATGGGCAAGCAAGATTCCAAAACAATGTCATTCTCTATAAAACTCCATCCTATTGGCCCTTCCCAAGAACTCCAAGCTATATAGCCACAGTCCCACCATAGTTAGTAGCTAGTCTAGATATTACCAATGTCTCTTTATTTCTTTCTAGTTATCTTGTCTTCTCTCTCTCTCTCTCTCTCTCTCTCTTTCTCTCTCTTTCTCTCTCTCTCTTTCTCTCTCTCTCTCTCTCTCAATCAATTCAATCTCTGTTTCTTTCTTCTCTGGCATAGTTCTTCTAAGTTCATGGAATATTCTCATGGACTTCATCAACCTCTGCCTATGAACACAACTATTCTGGAACCTTGTATAACCTTTGGATCAGTCCCAGAGCAACCATACATTTCATTCCTGTTATCAAGCTACATGACTAATGGGTTCTCATTCTTGGGGGTGAGCCCTCAGGTCCTTGGACCTGACAAGAGTATACAAAGGTGGACACACATCCACCTCCCCTGGTCATTTCTTCTTCTTGCCCATAAGGCAATAGGGTCTTCCTCAGTGTCTGTCCAGCTAAAAAAATAGGCTGACATATTCACTACTGGCTGCTGGCATGGGTAGCCTCTGTCAGGGGACTTCCATTTCTGACCTCCACACCCAACCTATGCCAACTCTCCTTGACCCACTCCTTTTTTCCAAGGCTTGTTCAACACCTGCAGGGAACTCTGCAGATCCCCAGAGATTTCTGGGGGTCATTCTCCTTTTTGGAAAACCCCCAGAACTTGCCATACTTTCTCATTGAGCACTTTCCTGAGATTAGGGTTGGCTCTGGTCATCTATACAGTTGTTTCCATGCCTCCACCACTCACTGAATCACCACACCAAGCAGCAGGAATTCTTATACTTGTTCTCTTCAGATTCCCCTCTGCTAGGTGATTAGTTACTATTTGTATTGTCAGTCACCTTTCTAATATACTTTGGATTCCTCTCTGCTAGCTGTGTGACTTAGCCACCACTCCTGGAGGTTGCCCTTACAGCCTCCTCAACTTCTGGACTAAGTCAATTTGGCTCATGTCTCCCAGCCAGCTGTGCAGGGCACCATGCACCTGGCATTTCCAGGTAACTGCCATTTCCCATACCATTTCTCCCTTCTCTTCACCAATATCCAACTCTGGATCTCAGCCACACCCCCAGATCTCAGCCACAGTCCTGTTTCAGCCACATCCAGGTTTTAGCCACCTCTAGGACTACTTTTTCTGTTTCAGATCATTCCCATAGACCCCAGATCACTTCCGCTTGTCCCAGATCACTTCCAGGATTGCTTCCCTTGTTCCAGATCACTTTCTTTTGACTCAGATCACTTTCAGCCATGGCTTAGATCACTTCTACCTGAGTTAGATCACTTCCACTCAACCTGAATCATTTCCACTTGTGTTAGATCACTCCCACCTGACTTAGATTGCTTCCAGCTTCCCCTTTTGGTAGTGTCTTACAGCTATATGAGGTCTCCCAGTCTGTAGCTACACTTCAGTCTTAACATTACCTATTGTGGCTGCTTTTCACTTGTGTTCATCCTCCTGTCTCTTTGTCTTCAATCTATTGGTTTTCAGGTTTATCTTTCTCAGCTCTCTTATTTCTCAACTCATCCACATACTTGTTTGCTATCAAGTTTGCCCAGATGGTTCTTTTGCTCTCTAGGAGCCCCCCCAGAGTCAAGGAATCCTGATAGTAACAGCCAAGGGCCTCCAGATTTTTGCAAATCTCAAGGAACTCCTAAATGGTGTCTCCAAACTCCACTAAACCTTGAATATGAGATCCATTCCCTTCCAACAATGACCTATCAGGTTATCAACAAGCCATTTTTGGTCATCTGGGGCTCCAAAGTCATATAGCTCTGAAGCCACATGATTTGGAAAGACTGCATTATTGCTTGCCTTATATGGGCATAGCAGTGACATATGGAACTTCAGGTGTATCCCTCCATTCCTGGAGTGCCATTGGCAACTCCAATTCATAGTTGGAAGTTTCATTGGAGACTTCTCAAATCCTGTATGGCCCAACCCACTTAGTGCAGAGCTTCCTAGTTCTGCCTTTTGGGAGGTTGAGGTTCTGCATTGAAACACCCTCTCTCTAGCAGAGGATCAGGTTATCAACCTGTACTTGACTTACATATCTGAAGATGCATACCTTAATCATTGTGTCATGTGCTGCAGCTAAGTTCTGTAGAGCTTGTCAGGCAAATTCTGTGGCTCCCTTGAGAATTGCAGAGTCTAACCTGATTCATGAATCATGGATGGCATGTATCTGCTGTTCAATTTGAATAATGCACACTTAGTCATCTCTGAAATGCTCACATTAATCATGAACTTGCTTAGATATCCAGTCCTTTTGATCTAGATGCACCACTGTGAACAAAATCTGACCAACATTTCTATTGCCACATTCAGTCTGACCATCTCTCTGAGGATGGAATGATGTCAGGAGTCATGCTTCTAATAGTTTATGCAGTTCATGCCACCAATTTTTTGACATGAACTTTGAGTCCCTATCACTGACAATTGAGCTCAGCAGACCATGTAGTCTCACAATCTCTTGCATGTAAATTCATGACAGCTGAGAAGCCATCATAGTCATGTGCACTGGTATTAAGTGTACTATGCTCATGATCTGACATATAACTACCCACAGGTAGTTATATCCTTCGGACTCCAGGCATGGACCTATAAAGTCCATTCCAATTGAATTCCAAGGCCTGACCCAGCACAGGCAGGGAGTGTAATTTCCCCAAAGGGAGCTGATTGTTCCCTTCACCCCTCAGCAAAAAGCTTGTCTTTGCTATATAAGAACTGAATCTGGCAAAGAAACACTTTGTCAGAATGGTCCTTTGGTTGAGCATGATTGGCCATCCCCAGGATGGCTGATCCCAATAACATGTCTTTAAGACCTTTAAGACTTGCCAAGCCCTCCTGGGTCTGAGTTGATGTTACAATGCTGACACTTCTATCTGCAAGCATTTGTGCTTCTTTATCACAAGGTTTGTGACAATCTTGCAGCTATCAGCTTCTGCATATAAGTCTATTATGGAGTGTGCATATCTGATGTGCCTACATCTTCTGCATGCATGTAAGAGGCAGATCATCCTCCTCCAGGTCAATATGCACATCTGCATGGACATAGTTATAAATGTGATACACATCTCAGAGAGAGTCACTTTCAAAGTAGCAAGATAAACAGTCTGCTACTTTATTGAGTTCTTCCTAAACTAGGTAATATTGAGATTAACCTTGACATATAGTTCATCTATCATTATTGATGAGGTGACAGGTTCTGTTGAGTTTTGAAAAGCTCAAGAGCCTTGTGATCTGTTATTACATAGATTTTATATTGTAGGAGCTTATTCTCCTATTTCAGAAGTGCTTCTAGGATAGCCAATGTCCCTAGTTCACACACAGCATAGTTTTGCTGCACATTAGTGAACTTTTTGGACCTGAACCTAGCTGGCCAATATTTCTGCCAGCTGAATCCTTGACCATACATGGCTCCAACACCTGTCTTACAGGCATTGCTATCAGCCATATAAAATCCTCATGACAAAGATCAATTGGTCTGATAATAAGTGTTTTAGCACAGATCTGTTTGATCATGTTAAACATTGGTGAATGGGGGTGCCAGTCAAATGATGACCTATTTTGTATCATGGCTATTAATGGCCCTATATATGCAGAGATATTAGGCAAAACCTTCCTGATGTAGTTCACCAAGCCAACCAATTGCTGGTTATTGTTGTAAATTTTAGGAGTGTGCCACTCCTGGATATGGTTTAACTTATCCATGTCAGGATGGATACCCTGTGAATCATTGACATGACCAAGGCACTCTACACACTCAGCATAAGCTCACACTTCTTCTATTTGAAGTAGAGCTTGTTTTTAAATAGTCTTTCAAAGACTATTCTGAGGCATTCTGTATGTTATTTAATTATATCCAAGACTAATATATTTTCTAATTACACATGGATCTACTTCTCAATGATGTTCCAAAAGATGGACATCATCAATTGTTGAAATGTGGCTGGCACATTACAGTCACCAATCTGTATGATGTTACTATAATATGTACTAGTAACAGTCATTAATGCTGTTTTTAATATGTCTGTAGTACATCTCTGGACCTGCTTGTATGCATTTATGAGATCAACTTTTGACTTTACTGATGTACAAGCTACATCCTTCCTGATGACTTTTTGATTAGGTAAGGGTGTTATGTCCTAAAACATATTATCATTGTGCCAACAAGCATCAAGTGCCATCTACAAGAAGTCATTTTTGAAAATGCACAATAATGGTGCAGCCTGATCAGCTGCACAGGGTTCCCACCACTTCACTCACACATAGCAGTCTATTTTGTTCCATAGCTGCTGCTGAAGTGATTTAGGACACTTTGGCATAAAGTAGGAGTAGTGCTTGGTCTCATCTATGAGATTTATCTCATGGTTGACCTCCCACTATGGAAAAAGTTCCTCCTTTGTACCATTGACAATGTCTTGGAACTTGTCATACTATTGCTGCCAAAAACACAGTATATTGTCTTCAGTTAGCTTGGAAGGCTAAGCCTTCTTGCTGTCATGTCTGTTCCAAGGACTTCATTCCCTTAGCAACCTTCAAATGTGATATTTCCTTTGTGTACTTGTCATGCAAAGCCACTAGACAAATTTCTGATTTGTCTGGTACAGTGGCTTAAAAAGCTGTCTCAATGTTTTATATTTTTTAAAAAATGACATTGGCATGAAGGATTTGAAGTATCTAAATTCTAGTTAAATCATGTAAAGTACTATGGCATCATGGCTACAAATTGCATTTTGGTTTATGTAATTTAAATCAAAACTGATGGAGTAATGGCCATTTTAAAATATTCACTCATTAGGACAGTTTTTTGAGCATCTTCAACTTGGCAGGTTTATCTCTATTTTAGTCAGAAATAAAGAGTAAGTTGCATGTGAGAATATCAACAGAGTCATGTGACCATGTTTGATTATATCTGGGAGTGGTTCAAGTTGGTTGAACCACATCTTGACCTTTAACCACTATCATGAAAGCTACTTCTCCTGCATAATGCTCTACTGTTGCTTTTCTCCTTGCTCAAAGGTATTCTTTGCAGTAGATTGAGGCTAAAACTGGTCTAGGGAAGTCTACTATTGGAAGGATTAGTAGAGAGTTGGAGGTGGACAAGAAAAACCATTCTGGAGGCCATCCAGCTAAGCTTACTCCACATGATACATAAGCTATTATTCAGCAAATCTCAACTAGGAGACTTGATACAGCTGTTGAGGCCACTAATTTTATCAACAATATCATCTCCAACCCTGTCTCTTCTCAAACTGTCTGGACTGTGCCAAAGGAGGAGGGGCATCAGTCTGCTACAAAGAGGAAAGTTCCTATGCCCAAAGCTAGACATTGGCAACTATGACTTCAATGGTCTCAAGAGCATCAGAACTGGACTGTGGAGGACTGAAAAGAGCATTGTAGATAGATGAGACAAAGATTAACAGGATTAGGTCAAATGGAAAGCAGTATGTGTGGAAGCTACAAGAAGAAGACATTTCAGACCAAAGCACTACATCTACTGTGAAACATGGAGGAGGGAATAATCTCATGGTATGGAGCTGTATGGGTTAGAATGGAGTAGGAAAGCTGGTAGAGATGGTGGAGATCATGAATGCAGAGCAGTACTGTGAAATTTTGGATGATGGAGCAAAGGAGAGCTTTAAAAAGTTGGAGATGGAGGAGGGTGCCTGCTACTTTCAACAGGACAATGACCCCAAACACAACTCCAAGAAGGCTAAAAGTGGTTTGAAGACAACAACTTTGATGTCCTCTGGTGGCCAGCCCAATTCTTTGATCTTAATGCTATTGAACACCTCTGGGAGTACCTCAAGGAGCAGCTTAGGCAATATGAAACAACTCCTCATGATATGCATGAATTGTGGTGCAAAGAAGTGGGATGGAATACCAGCAAAGGTATGCCAAAGACTGATAGAAAGTATGCCTAGAAGGATTCAAGCAGTTATCAAGGCAAATGAAGGACATACAAAGTACTAAATACCAAAATTAGAAATGCTAAAAAAAACTGTCCTAATGAGTGAATATTTTAAAATGACCATTACTCCATCAGTTTTGATTTAAATTACATAAACCAGAATGCAATTTGTAGTTATAATGTCATAGTATTTTACATGATTTAACCAGAGTTTTAAATACTTCCAATCCTTCATGCCAATGTCATCTTTCAAAAAGTATAAAACATTGGGACAGTATTTTGAGCCACTGTATATTCATCTGCATAGCACAGTACTCTGTCCTGCTGCTTTATCCATCCAATGAGTATTCAAAGTCACTCAGCTTGGAAATTTCATCTTCTGTACCCATTTGATACAGGGGTTGCATGTCTTACTCCTTCCTGTCATGTCAGGTCTGTAATGACCTGATTCCATTCCAATGGCATATGTGGATTGTATGCCCACTCAAGTGTCATTTTTGGAATTAGTCTATCTCAAATTTTCCAACTTCTCAAGTCAGAGGGACCATTTTGTTCCCTCCTCCTAGACTGCTGCAGCCTTTCCACCTTCAAAAGTATCTGTTCAACTGATTTCAGTGCTTGCAAGGGTCATGTACCCTCCTTTCTTCCTCTTGAAGAGTATCACAATACTCTTTTACTCATTCCAGCAGAGATTAATGGCTGTTAGTGATGCAATTCATGCCACCAGATAGTCAAAGCCATTTATCACAGCACTTTTCCACCATACAGAATAATCCATAGGCAATCATCCATATCTTCCGGCTCCAATTGCTGAGCTGGCAGCACTACTCCATTCATGACCACTTGGTCATTTTAATGATCCAAGAGGACATTATTTGCCCTTATGAATGGCATTCCTACAATTATATCATAGTGATCAAAGTTGGCAATGTCTACATAGACATTGCAGTACTTGCCAGGGACTTTAAGGGTTACCTTAGCTCTGTAATTCACTATGGAACAACTTCCAATTGTTTCTAGTTGAAGCCCACAATCTCATCTACTTACTTGGATTCCATTCTGAGTTCTCCCCAAGGTTGAATCACTTAGTTTCTGATCCCCCTTCATTCTCA
Organism: Termitomyces sp. DKA64; assembly: GCA_017657295.1. Lineage (NCBI taxonomy): Eukaryota > Fungi > Basidiomycota > Agaricomycetes > Agaricales > Lyophyllaceae > Termitomyces > Termitomyces sp. DKA64. Next base: position 8,705 of record JAGGAV010000062.1, on the reverse strand, counting down.
GCACCACTCCCTTCAGTTGTGAGACCCCCAACATCCTCACCTTCTTGATAGCTGCCTCCAGAACTTTGTCCCTTACACCCCAGTGCTTGCTTCTTGCTTATGCTACCTCTTACACATTTCCAGAACTCCCCACACTTACTTGGTTCACTTCCTAGGCCCTGCCTCATCAGTTTCTTGTTACCAGAGCTTACCAGACCACTGATTGTACATGTAACATGTCATGTCTGCCTAGCAAGGACTCACCCAGTAGATCTAACCCCCAAAGGTCAGCAGAACCTGACAGGTACTGCACACAGCAACTTTTTGACAGGTAGATTGTGTGTGCATACAAGATTTCTATTCACAAACATGTTTGTTGCTCCTGAGTCAAGTAGACCATTCATGCTAAGTGTTTCACAATTATCTAACCTCCTCAACTATACATTCACTACTGTTGAATTTTCTCCATTATTCATGGAGCCAATTAGTGTTGTTTTCCTGGGTAAGTCAGCCTTTGATTCTTTGATAGGGATAAAGAATTCTTAATTGTTTGTATAAGGAAAAAAGTGTCCTAATATCTATCTGGGAATCCTGAGCAGGCCCAGCCATTTGGCTACATGGTGGGCCATTAAAAAACCCTGCTCATGAAGTTGTGCAGCCACTGCCTTCTTCACCTTGTCTATCATTTCTCTGACTTCTACAACTTCAATAACCTTCCCCTTTTTACAGTTACAAATGATGTGCCCAGGTAGACCACAGTCATAACAGATAAATAAATGGGCCCCATTTGCAAGTGTTGTCTACATTAATGGCATTTGGGTCTGCAACAGGGGCATTGGCCATGCTGGTGCCTGAGGAGGATCCATGATCATGGCTGCTACCAGAATTTGAATATTGCCCTGATTGCTTCCCCACATTCTTCATACCACACTGCTCATCCTCCACCCTGCTTGCCATCACTTTGGACTGTTTCCACCACCAATCAAGGAAGTCAGCCTTCTCCTGCCAATTCTGCAGGCTAACTGGGAGAGAATGACATTGATGAGTTTTGGTCAGTAAGTCCTTTTTGAGCCCCAATCTGTAACAATCTGACAGTGCTGCTTCACTCCACTGACTATCATTTTTCAGGTTGTTGAACATCATGTTATATTCTTCAGCTGGTTTGTTTCCCATCAACAGAACTCATGATCGCTGAAATGGTCTTTGAAGGCACATTAAAACTGTGCCCAAATGACGTGTGCTCCCTCCTTTCCATCCTGGATGAGTTCCAGCTGATTTTCCACCCACTTGCTGGCCTTGTCTCCATTCATCAATGCCAATGCCAATGCCACCTTGACCTCTGCCCTTGTGACTTTGGCCTGTGCAAAATGCTTGGTTACAGGCACAGAGGAAATAAGCAGCCTTGTCCTTCAACCCTTTATACTTGTCAGGAAGCAGGATGGATTTTGGATTGATGGTGACATGTGGCTGTAGTACTTGGGAGATTGCAGTAATGACATCAAGTGATGCAGCAGCAGACTGGACTGAACATGTTGCAAGCTGATTGACAAACAGAGCAGTAGCATCAAGGTAATTGGCAGTAATTCCTCATGCAGAAATAAGTTTATGGATGATTTGGAGGAGAAAGGTTATACCATTTTGCAGAATCTTGATGGAATTATCTTTGTTGGTGGGGAGAGAAGTTGACATGGTTAAAGGAAGGTGGAAAGTGTGGTATAGAGATGTGTAAATAGTAAAAAATGTACTGTTACACATGTGCAAGTGAGAGTTCCGCTTGGCCAATCAGTCAAACACCCATGAACAACATGTGAAGGAAGCAACTTGAGGTCTTCTGTGGCGTGAGTAAATATGCATTCATGACAATAAACCAGAGAACACTAGTTAAATACTCAGGCGTAAAAGGTTGAATAACACCTTTTGAACTGGTGTAGAAAAGACTGGCCCACTGAAGGACACAGACCTAACAGTCTGACTCTGGAGGATGTCTTGGAGCAATCCTTTTGTGCCTACTAACCAGGGTTCCTGATGACTACATCTACACTACGGTTAGTGGCGTAGAGGTCTATAATAAGGAAATGAATACATTTGTTGCGCAGTTAGCGTGGAAGGCGAGAGTAAAGAAAAATAGAAAGGCGAGGGGAAAAGTGATGTCGCTGGAGTGTGATGGAGTAAACAGCGAGGATGACTATTATTTCAAGATCTAGGGACTTTGGCCGAGTAAAAAACTTTGTTGTAATGTCAGGGATCACACAAAATAAATGAGAAAATCATTGACAACAACGTGATTAAATACATGAAGCTCTATATACGTAGAATCAAGGGGCATTTGTCTTGTAATGTAACCGAACTTGTGATGAACGTAGGTAGTCCGTGATATGATGAAGAGGGAGTTCGAGGAAAAGGGGAATGTAAGTAAGACTTTGAAAGAAATGTAATGACAATCGAAAGGGGTACGTGCTATAGTCCGAATGAGGGTGAATCATGACAGGTCATCGATAGTAATTTTAACAATCACGAAGGAGTTATTCCAGTTCTCTCAGTGAAGACTTCGAATTCACCTGACATATCTGGCAGGCCTTCCCGTCGGTGTCTATAATCAACCGTCTAAACAGGGCCAAATTTACTACACAAACTGTTTCTTGTCGTTACTGTCGCCAGTGTTCTTGTTTCTACTCTCTCTCTTCTGCTTCCGTTCACGAGATTCTCTAATGTCGCGCTTTGTTCGGGCCTCAAAGTATCGGTGAGCATTGGATCAATACAAACGTATAGATCATCCAACTGGCATGGCCGACAAATACAGGCATGTCTTCGGACACCCAGCAAAGAAGGAGTATGGTTACGAAAATATCAAGGTCACCAATAGTGCCTGGGATACTAACTTTATCGCAGCTTCTGGAGTAAGATACTTGATTGGAGATCATGAAGGTCTCAAAGAAACTTACTCGTACGATGACAGCAATACATTAGTGTCAACTGGAACGCGTCTGGCGGTGGTGCATTTGCCATATTACCGTTACCATCACCCTTCCAAACTGTTCCAGGATTCCCTCAGAAACTTCCGGACAGCCTCCCTTTGGCACGTAGCCACACTGCTGCTGTGCTGGATACAGATTGGTCACCGCACAACGACTCGATCGTCGCCTCTGGTGGAGAGGATGGCAAGTTGATGATTTGGAAGGTTGAAGCATCCACATTTGAGGGCTGGGGTCAAGAGGGTTGGGTCCCACAGGACTTAGATCCCGTCGCGCGCATCGACGGATCTCCGCGTAAGATTGGTCAAGTCCTGTTCCATCCGACCGCTGCGAATGTCCTTGCAAGTGCTTCTGGAGAGCACACTATAAAACTATGGGATCTGGCGAATACTGAAGAGGCAAAGAGCGTGCTTACTGGCCACGGCGACGCAATTCAGAGTCTGTCCTTCAATCCGACGGGAACGCTATTGGCGACGACGTGCAGGGATAGGAAACTCAGGCTGTTTGATCCTCGTGCGGGCGGCGAGGCGGTACGGGTCGTGGATGGTCATGGCGGAATTAAGGGTTCTCGTGTCGTATGGATGGGTGATCTCGATAAGATTGCGACGACTGGATTCAGTAGGATGTCAGATCGCCAAGTTGCCATCTGGGAGACGGGAGGCTTGGGTAACGTGAAAACGATTGTTCTTGATCAGTCTTCGGGTGTCGTCATGCCTTTCTGGTCAGATAATAACATCTTGTTCCTTGCTGGCAAAGGGTACATGTTGCTTGGCCCTCTGATTTATTTACAGCTAACGTCCTTTCTAGTGATGGTAATATCCGATACTACGAATACGATTCAGACACCCTTCATGCTCTGTCAGAGCATAAATCAGCCGATCCTCAGCGTGGCATGTGCTTCTTGCCCCGCCGGGCTCTCAACGTTGGAGAGTGCGAGATTGCCCGTGCTTACAAGGTTCAGAGCTCTTCCGTCGAGCCCATTGCTTTCATCGTTCCTCGCAAAGTAAGTTCTTATCTGTCACCTTCTACATCATCGTTGATATATTCAGGCCGACTCCTTCCAATCCGATATCTTCCCACCAGCCCCCTCGTCCGAACCCTCACTTTCCGCCAGTGAATTTTTTGCAGGCAAAAATGCTCCTCGTAATGTCGTCGACCTCTCCTCAGGGGCCAACTACGCCTCCTCTGTGCCGCTTCCTATCATTCCTACGGCCACTTCTACCGTTTCTGCACCAGTGCCTGCTGTGGCACGATTGAATTCACATAGTGTTCCCGCAGCCTCACCCGTGACTCCTCAACAAGAGTCTACATCAATCACTCGGGCCTCTCCTGAGTCTACTCCTTCTGTTTCTCCTGTAGTTGAGCCGCGGCGGACACAGACGACTGATACTGATGTAAGCTTCCATTTTCTATTCCTCTTTGATTTGTATACGAACTAAAGCTTTAACTATGTAGTCGGCGCGGAAGGAAGAAAACGCACGTCTTGCCAGTGAGCTTAGGGAGGCTCGTGAGAAGATCAGGAATCTGGAATTGCTGGTTGAGAGCATCCGTGCCAATTCACGAAAGGCTGCCGAGGTGCTTCAGGCATCCCTGCAATAAATTGCATGTAACATGATAAATCGTCTATGGTGCGAGTGAAGCATTTTCCGATTTAATTTCTACATGTTCATTCTTGTAGAATGAGTGCATGTACGGCATGTAAAATGAGCAATTATTGGAAGTTGAATGATGTATGGAAATGGTCCCATAGCTGATGATATGCGAGACCAAGAATCCAGAAGTTTATATAACCCATCACGGCTTACGGAACAATAATCAAGTGCAGAGAACCTGCGGGTGGCAGGAAGATTGCGGTTGCTATGTTGCTTCAGTAACGGTAGTTCCGGTCCCTCGATTGAACTGACTAGTGTTGCTCTTCTTTGGAGAAAGAGACCGTCTTGTGCCCATGGTCTGCGTGATTTATGGATTGGATGGGCGGACTAATGAACAGGCAATGAGGTTGTACATCAAGCTTAAGTGTGGCGCGCCCTCACCTCGGGGTTAGTGAGTGCAAAAACTTGATGACTTGATACAACTCTGCATGGATAAAGAGCTTGTCAAGGGGCTAGCAGCAAAAGAGTGACTTAAGTAGCTCCCACGTCATTCGGGACATTTCCTTTTTCAGAAAGTCGTATCCATAACAAGGTAGACTCAGTAAACACTCGTTGTAAGCGTCGATTACAATTGTCTTAATAGAGGAACGGGCCACAGTCGAAGTACAAAAGTTGTCTAATTTGAATTTTTCCCTTCTATTTTCTGGCTTCCTATGATACTTAAAGCAGTGGCACAGGAGGTTTGGGTAGTTAGGGCAGCAATGGAGGCGGGACAATGGCAGGAGGGGTGGCTGGCAAATGAGGCGGCCTCAGGGTAGGGCGGGGTAATGCGTGAGTCTCTCTTGTTCCTGTCCTTCCTGTTACTGACCTTTAACCCCCCCCCCCCCCAGATTGGATTCACAAGCACCAGATCCTTCTGGACAGGGCTTTGGTGGTGCTCACATTCATCGAGGATAGGCTGGAGAGGATGCTGGGGCAAGGAGTGGGGCAAATGGAGAGGCTGTTGGCAGGGCACCAGTGGCAAAATGTGGTGGACCTGGGGTCATGATGAGAGGTGGCAGTGGACATAGGGGAGGCTTTGCCTGGACATGAGGAGATTCTGGCCACAGTGGTGGCACAGATGGAGATGGACTTACTGGCAGTGGGGATGTGGAGGGAGTTTCCAGAGCTGGGGGTGGAGAGGGTGGACTAGTTCCAGCAGTTCCCCGCGTCATTTCACTGTTCATTCATTCCTACCCACCTACCAACTTGCCAACGAACCTACCAACCTACCTCCTGTCTTTGCAACTTCCTGGAGAGGTCGTTCATTTGTTATCACAAAGCGAGTGACTTTCCATGTTCATGTGATTTTGCAAACTCACAAAACTCATATCAGGAAAACATTTTTTTCACTCAGATACATAGAGTTCTTAAACTACTTGATGGATATCATATGTTAGACTTGTGAACATGAAAGGGGTGAACATACAAGCACCCATGAGATCAAAGTATATCAAAGGGAACAGTAGAGAGCACCTAAGGCAGGACACTTTGTGCTTCTCGATGTGACTTTAGGGTGGTTATTTGTGTTGATGGTAATTGCCCTAAGATGTTGACCTCTTGAGAGGTCTGTGCTTTAAATAGGACAACCAAGATTTGTCAATACTGGTTGATCAAACCTCCCACCCATTGTACCTTCCAACCCTTCCAACCTTAAAGTTGTGAATTGGTTGAGATCCTGGGCTGACAGAGACCAGCAGAGAGTGCCAGGACCCCATATGTATGTCATTATTTGCAGTGCTTGGAAATATCTTACATTGGAACCCAGCCTTGTTGACAGTAGCAAGCATGTCCTCTGTTACTTAAGACTTTCAGACGACAGAAGGTAAGGTATTATTAATACACATTTTGTGCCTATTTACAGGCTTTTTGGCACTGTTCTTCATGTTTGTCATTCAGAATCACAAGATACTACAAGTGCATACCTGCTCGTATGGGCCGTTGCAAGCACGGGCGTGTCCGAGTTTGAAGCGGTCATAAGCAATCGTTCCGATCATTCATATATTCGAACGCTTATGTAATTGATACGTATAAGTTCCGACGGCTTCGCCTCACGGAACTTGTGAACTTTGACAATCAACGCTAACAAAACCTGGCCGTCAGAACCTATGAACTTATACGATGTACGTTAACGGAACTTTGGAACTTATAACTTCGATGATTAACAGTAACAAAACCTTCCACCATAAATTAAGAACGACAATTCACGCATACAAACTCCTACAGAGAAGATGACAATACAAAATTGGGTGTTGTGAACATGTGATCATCAGAAAGTTAACAAACTACAGGTTGAAGCATGAATACGAGCAGTTGCCAAAGGTCATCATTTGTAGATACCGTTGCTTAAGCAACATGAAGTCACCAAGGCTTCGAAATTTGAAGACGTTTTGAGTCGTTCATATATACAATTGCTTAAGTAATACTCAAGCCACATGGCTTCAAATTTTGAAAACATTTTGAGTCATTCATATTCCGAGATCTAAAATAGATCGAGGCCTTTGTTCCTCAATTTTTGTCCGCAAAATTCTAGGCTTATTTTTATGTATTTTTATTATTTACATTGTTTGTTTGTGTAAATTTCTGTATATAGAGAACCTGTCCATAGAAATCGAAGCAACCAACCAACCATGTTCCAAGTAGTAGTTAGTATAGTTTTCCTTTCTCCTTTACTATTGAAATAGTCCTATCTGCAAAAAAAGGAATTGTTTTACTGATTCTTGTTCTTTTATCTGATTTGTTAGCTAGAGTGTTATAGTTTTTGGTTTTTGGTTTATTTCTTAACATTTACATCCTTGTAGATAGACAATGCCTGCCAGAAATCTGTATTACATCTGGCTCAGGTTTCCCTTCAGTTTATGTAATTATTTGTCATTCTTTTCCTTTGTTTACTAATGTATGTGTTTATTTTTAGCTCCTCTCTTCTTTGGCATGTATAGCCTGCCTTGCCCATACATTTGATTTATTATGTTACATTTGAACATAAAGCTTGGCATTAATATAAAGTTTGGCTCTTTGCATGACAGCTGTCTGAAAGCTAGATCTTGGACATTGCTGTGCCCTGTAATAGCCCACCAACAAAGACTGCATTGGTCATTGGCAACCAATTGTAGTTGGGGTGTAGCATACCCCAGAATTCATTGTGGTGCTTGAAGCACCCTCACACCATCATTGTCTCCCAGTCATCTGAAAGGCAGCCAGGCACAGTATTGTTCAGTTGCTTGAGGTTGCATCTTGGACCTCTCAGCATCAATGGCTGACAGCCATTTGATGTTAGCATTGTGCTTCTTCCTGCAACAACATGCAGCATCACCATCATCTGGGTCACTTTCCAAGATACATCTCTTGGATACCATGACATTGTCCTCTTCCTCACTCTCTGAGTCTGATGGAGCCATTGTGCCAGCTGCAGCTCAGGATGGTTGCTTCAGAGAACTCTTTGTCATGCAGATCACAATGTACCATTGGGGTAAATGGCTGTGTGTGACAGGGAGGCTGGGATTGTATAGGTCCACAGTTCCATTCTCTCAATCTCTCTCTCTCCAGCACCCATGGGTATGTTCAATGGGAAGGCCACCAGGGTAGCAAAGCACTTTTTGCCTGCACAAGTGAGATGGCAGGGATATCTCATTTATCCCCATGATATGAAATGCTGTATTGGTGGGCTCTTCAAGAGATGCCCATGAATCCAGAGCCAGATCATTCATGATCATCATGCTCACATTACAATGCAAGAGCAGATACACACTGCTCTCCTATTACAGGAATTCCACCAGATCTCCTTCTTCACAATACCTCAGCAGAGGGACCACACCATGCATCTGTAAGGGCAAGGCACCATCTGCAGTATAGGCCTGACCTATCAGACTAATACAAGTGATGAGTGAGAGTCAAAGGGGCCAAAGAGCAGCTAAGAGTTGGGCAAGGGATGAGCACAGTGAGCTAAGCCAAGGGTGATGCTGGAGGTGCTTACAGTTGTTTCAGTGAATAGACCTGATGAATGCTGCTATTGTTCAGTCTGAGGATGTGCCATGCTATAGACTATGTAAGGGCGACCTCTGGGGGCTGCGGCTCAGTCACACAGCTGGCAGAAGGAGAATCCAAAGTATATTAGAAAGTATCT